>VYZW01004831.1:657-30923 GCA_013401315.1 Balaeniceps rex
GATAAAGCCGACATTGGAATTAGCTGACACTACAAGCAGGCACCTATCACAGTAATTTGCATGCCAGTGGTCAGACAAGACTGAGTCTGTATGACTGAAAGCTGCGGATGGCATCTTTGGGTTTTTGCTGCCACTGTTACGCAGCACTAACTTACAGTCAAGTTTAATCTTGTAGTCAGAAGCAAACTGGCAGCTTCAGGTTAGCGCACCAGTGACTATGTGAAAAATACATTAGTTGGCTTTAGAAACAGCATCTTTGTCTTATAATTTGAAGAATCTTACTAGTTAGAGGCAAATAGTTATCAGCTGCCTTGGGCTGAGCTGAGGTAAGGGTCTGATTGAATTGCTTGCCTTGTTCTTGCTACCTCCTAGTTACAGCGTGTGGTGCCATTGATGGCTGTGTTTTATGCTTAATCTGGTAAAGACCGTTCCAAATGAACTATCAGCATATTTAAAATGGGCACGAGTTGCCTTTAACCATTCTTTTCTAGATAATCCTGCTGCCTGGGCAGTGCTAATGGCAGCCTGTCATGCTGAAAACACCGTTGTCTGTCTGAACAACACTCAGCCGAAGCGAACGGGTCTAGAGATGACACTTGTATCTACCGTTTCAGCCAAAAGTAAGCTATACAAGTTTTCTAGTTTAAAAAAACAAAATAAAATTGAAATGCTCTAAGCTTGCAACGCTCTTCTGAATTTCAGAAACTTGCAAATAAGCTGAGAATTGCTCAGTAGTGGTTTGAGCTGTAACTGTATTTTATCACATAAAAATGCTAAATCCTAATGCACAGCTAGGGTTAATTACTTAATCGCAGCTTGCTTTCCCCTCCAAAGACTCAAATGCTTTTTTAAAACAGTACTTCTGAACTCTGATGCCTAAATGGATGGATGGATGTATTACAGCACAGGAACACTGCTTACAAGGAAAGGCTAAAGTGCTCTTGAGTTCTGTCTTTTCCAGTAGAGGAATAACCTCAGCCTCAGTCTTGCTCAACGTCTGCAGTGTTTTGAAAACTGAAATGAAAATTCATGTTTGATTGATTGTTCTCAAACTATTAGCTCAAATGGCGTATTCTTTTTTCCCTTCATCTTGGTTTTAATTTTACCATCTCTTAATGTTCCTACTAATGAAGGAAGCCATGTCGGGTTAATAATCCCGAGTTCTCCCTTACCAGATGTAGAGCATGTGACATGGTATGGCACTAACGTATATACAGTAATCTGGTTATGTGTTTTATCTGTTTTTGAAGCTGGAGAAAGTAACCTTCCACATAGTTATATCCGGACTCTTGAAGACTGGTGTCTATGTCAAGCTATTACCAGTCTAGAGGAGACTGGTAAACTCTCAGAAGCTGAAGCTCTTTGTACCAAGGTATGATCCATCATATGGAAGATTGTGGTAGAATTGTATAGAAAACATGATTTGTGTGCATTTTACAAAAAGGTAATCTTTAAATTAGTAACTGTCTGTTCTATCAGAGCTACAAGATGCAATAGTTGTTGGCATTTTCCCCCTTCCCCAAGATACTTACTCTGCTTGCAACACCAAAACTGTGGTAATAGTTGAAACAAGCAGTGTATGACATGACAGATAAGTCTGCCCCTCCTGCCTTTATTTATTAACCTAGCATTAAGCAAAACATTACAGAAAGTCAAGGCAAGAAGTCCAGGGGGGAGACTTGCAGGGGACTTAAATGCCTTCTGCTCTGTTGTGTTGGTACTCCCATTTCAGAGCCACAAATGGATGCTACAAATTTAATTATTAAAAAGAAAAGTCTTGAGGCAAGACAGTTGGGGAAAGTGTGTGCATCTGTCTGTGTTTCATGTGTTCATGAACAGAAGACTTGGCAAAAGATAAGCAAAAAAACAACTGGACTCAGCAGCACACAGCCCTGACTTTCATTAAGGAAAATGGATAGTCCCTTGCAAATGTGCTCCTTGCTTATGGCATTTCTGTATTAACAGGGAAGGGAGTTTAAAAAAAAAAACAAAACAACAACAACAAAAAAACCAGATTCCATGAACATGCTGGTTTTCTAGGGGGAAGTACTTTCTTATCTGTTTGCTTAGTGAGGGGGTGTTTTCCTTTTCTGGCTAGCATGTCTACGGACTTGTCTTAAAGGATCAGAGATTTCTAGACATACAAGGTGGTATCTGGGCATGGGGGAAGGTTATGGTGGGTTTTGTTTGGTTTTTGTTAGTTAAGTAGCTTGGGGAGAGGACAGTCAGAGCCTGCAATTTGTGAAGAGTCACAAAGAATAACACTTTCTGGTACCACAAACTCTCATTGACAGTTTTGAACCCCAGGATTCTCAGAAAGCAATATAACTGGGAATGATGAGTCAGACACTGCCGTCGTTCAGTTTGAGACAGGCAATGTGATTCCACACTTGTTAATGGGGGAAAATTGCAGCAAATACTAGCAGCTTCTGTTTTTTAAAAAAAATGAGTGAAAAGTACAAGTGTTGTTTCTCAGAACAGATCTGGTTTGAATTATAATTCTTGGAAGTATTGTGATTTGAACAGGTAAAATAACATGTAATATGACTTGCAGAAGCTTCACATGCTTCACCTGAGAAGGGTGAAGCAGCAGATGGCTAGTTTTCTGGTTTTGCGTTTTTGCATGAGTTTGTTCCGAAAAATATTCTATAGGTATGTGCTGTTATTGAACAGAAAATGTTTAGTAAAGTGCTTCTGTTCCAGTGAGAATACAGCACCTTAGCTGGGAGAACTGAAATTGCTTGGAACATACTGAAGGTCACTTTTAGCCGCAGGACAGGTTTTTGCCTCCATTAGCCCAAAACTTGTAATTGTTGTGAAGCCAAAGGAGAGCTAGAGGTCTGCCACTTACCTTGCCTCTATCTTTCAGAAACCTCTAAGAGTAGGACAGGTACAAAATTTAGGATAGACTTCAAATGTATTTTGAGGACAGAAAAAAAGTTATCTGTTTTCATGTGTCAATTCCTGGAACATTGCTTTGTGCAGAGTAGGAGGAAAATCCCATGTTGCAAGCATCCTGAGAATGCTTTCAATGCTGTTTTCTGTAAAAACCAAAACGGAAAAATCTGTCTCTTCTGATATTTGGAAATGATAATTCTGGTATCATATTGAGCCTTGTTTTGGGTTTTAGGGTTTAAAAAGCTGCCCTGAGCACCCAGCTCTGTTTTTGCTTTTGAGACAAGTTCAGTGTAAGCAGCTGTTGCAGTCTCACAGAGAACTTCCAGACACCGTCCTGGAGGAGCTTCGCAAGGCAGTCATGACCAGTTCAACTTCAGTTGCAGCCTGGCAAGTAAGTGTGGATTCTCTCCCTGACTTTGGTGTGCTGCTCTCAGCAGAGTATGCACTATAAGTGGGTGAGAGTTTGTTTCACTGTTTGCTTTTGTTTGTCCACCGACAGCCAGTGACAGAAAAAGCAGCTTATATTCAGTTCTTTATAAAGTTGTAGCATCATGTTAACTTTCTTTAATAGTTGAAATAATAAGGACTGTTCGTAAGAGCAAGCAGACATGGTGGCAGGAGAATTACAAACTCAAGATAAACCCATGGCACCTGTGTGTTTAGGGACCTGTGACTTGGCATGTGAGCAGAAACCAGTGAAATATTTCAGAACCTGTAAGAATAGATGGAAGTAAATGGTTTCCTAATGTGGTAGTATACAATTCCTTGTTCAGGGTCTGAAAGCCTGAATAAGTCTCTTTCTCCCTAATCTCCTGGCATCAGGTGTTACCGTTCTCTTGAGTAAGTTGAGTCTGTAGGGAAGAGAAATCACTCCCAATAACTGTGTTTGCTCACTCCCTTCCATCGCATCATGAGAGATCATTTTTAGTTAATATGAAGGTGCTATAACTTGCTTCATATGCTGCTTCTGTGAGACAACGTGAGAAGTCTGTCTCACACATGCCAAGAGATCTTTCTGGTGATGCAGCGTACTTATTTATTTATTTCCTAACCATTGCTGTTAGTTACAGTTACTGTCTTCCATTACCAATGTTAGCAGCACATTGTTTAGAAAAATTCTGTGAACTTTTAGAGTCCTTTATGTAGTTGCAGGATTTATGGTGCTCCCTGTGCCTGTCAGAATCATAGAATCCTAGAATAGTTTGGGTGGGAAGGGACCTTTAGAGGCCATCCAGTCCAACCCCCTGCAGTGAGCAGGGACATCTTTAACCGGATCAGGTTGCTCACAGCCCCGTCCAACCTCACCTGGAACGTTTCCAGGGATGGGGCCTCCACCACCTCTCTGGGCAACCTGTGCCAGTGCTTCACCACCCTCAGTGTAAAAAATTTCTTCCTTGTATCCAGCCTAAATCTGCCCTCCTTTAGTTTAAAACCATCACCCCTTGTCCTGTCACCACAGGCCTTGCTAAAAAGCCTGTCCCCATCTTTCCTATAGGCCCCTTGAAGCACTGCAAGGCCGCACTAAGGTCTCCCCACAGCCTTCTCTTCTCCAGGCTGAACAAATAAAACGCTGTTTGTGGTAAGATTCACTAAAGTTGATTTCAGACTTAGAAGATCAGTGCAAGGCTGCTGTAGAGATCATTCTCTCGCTCGTTACAAGGCTGCAGAGCCTCCTCCCTTCTCGAACATATGAGTACCATTCCTGGAAAGGTGCTTTTTTTGACGCATTTTTCTTTGGCTTGTGAGACTTCATCTTTCTGAACTACAGAACTCATTCAGGTTGGATTTGCAAAATATGGTGGCATGCAAGATATGATTGTGTGCTCTATTTTAGTAATATATTTTGAAAATAGAGTTAGGGCTTCTATACGTTCTTCAAGCATCCCTTGCATAGCCAAGTGTCATCTTGCTTACAAGCAGGGAGAAGTAGTGAACTGGAAGTGTATGTGGTTTGGAGGGAGGGAAGGGTTGTTCTGTTTTGTTTTTTTAATCCAGGCCACAGATAAGATACCTCTGAGGAAGATCTTTTCAGTCTTCAATTAAAGAAGCTATTTCTCAGGGCTTGGATAGCGTTCTGAAAAAGCCTGGCTGCTACATCTGTTCCTAATGGATAGATCTATGCTTTTATGTTTTCTGGCTCGAGACTTCCTGAGAGTTTTTGATAAATGTTTTGTTTTACTGAGAAGTATCCATTGTGATGCCTTACAGTTTTACTAAGTTAGAGGGGCCATTAACTTTGTTCCTTGCTTAAGTTTCTGGCTTTTATCTAAATGGTGGTTTTGCAGGATTTAGGAATGCTGCTGAACTACCATTCTGATGGCTGTTCTACTTTTTGTGCTGTGGCTTACCAGGAAAATAGAGAAAAGCTGGTCTGGCAGAGCTGCCGTTGTGCCTTTGCATGAGGGTTCTCTTCACATCTTGAGTGCTAGATATCTTCAGCCACAAAGAACTGCGGCCAAGGAAGACCTTTTTCCCTGCGCATGAATGGATGTTTTACTTTACAAAGCAGTCCTGCAGATTGATGTCAAGGATACATAATCTCACTAGTGCTAATAAATACTTTCTAGTGTCTCTCTTCTTAATGATAAATAACTTCTGTGCATCAGAAAGGGTTAAGAATTTTGCCCCTTCTAACACCAGGCAGTCTTTAGCTCGCAAAAGTCTAAGGACCTTTGCTTAAAAGCAAGGGAATGTTTTTTTAAGAAGAAGTTGCTTTATTTGCTTGGTGATCCAGCAAAGAATATTTCTAAATGTGTCTCATGCATCTTGATGTACATGTCAGGGATTTGCAAACTTGTGTGTCTGCTTCAAAAATATGACGAGTACAGAATTAAAAGAGGGCAGAGTTAGAATCCTTTTCCTTCTTTTCATGAGCAAATCCAGGACATCTTGTGCTGTCGGAGCAGGGAGCAGGAGCATGAAACTCTGCACAGATCCAGTGTCGTTGTCTTTAGCCCCATCTAGCTCCTCCAGCATGACCCTGCTGGGTCAGAAACTGTGTAGCCCAACCCATCATCTGAGCTCAGGCTCACATTGTAATGCCTTTTTTTATTCCTGGCATTACTCAGATGTGCTGGGAAAACCTTTGCTCTGGAAGAAAAATTATCTTTTCATCTCTACAGATCCTTTAGAGACAAGTGAGGCACCACCCAATGCTCTTCTCGTCTGAAGGATGACTTGCATAAAGCCAGTCATGTTATTTGTTCACCTGTGAGCAATCTCCAGATTAAGACAGCTGCCGAAGAGTTGTCCATGGGTGGTCAAGGGAACTCTGAAATAAGTTACTGTAGTGAGGTGTACTGCCAGCTCTGCAGCAGACTACATTTTCCCGCAGGGCAGTGCGCAGTATGTTGTTGGAATGAGGGCTGGGTGGGTGATGGTGTTTTAGCTAATAGTATGCTGTGGTACTCTCGTAAATTGAACTAAATGATATTACCTAATGGATGTGTGTTTTGGTGGCTCCATAACTGATTTTGTTGGATGTTTATTTTCAGTGGCTGGCAAAAGTATATCAGTCTCAAAGAATGATGGTTGGAGCAGAGATGTGTTACAGAAAGAGTCTGCAGTTGGCGTCACAGCAGGGCAGCTGGAACGGGAAGTTATCCAGTCTGCTCAGGCTAGCTATGCTTGCACTGGAAATCTGCATGGTAGGATAATCAAAATTATATAACTGCGTGATTTAACAGGAGTTCATGGGATGTAGGGCTTCTGCAGTCTTTAAATGAAGCCCCTGTTTAAGTGACTGCGTTTTATGAATGACAACTGGAGAATAAAATGAGACTGTAAGGGCCAGTGGCGTGTTTTTAGAATGTCTCTTTGTAAGAGAGGTTGCTGTGAAAGAATCACACAGAACGACTGTGTACATAAAGAGGCTAACTTGTTCGATAAGGCTTATTTCTCTAATCAGATTCCGTTTGATCATGCAAATTGACATACCCTTCAAGCCGCTGTCCTCTTGTTCAGACGACTGCCTTAATAAATGTTTTTCCTGCACTGGTGCCTGGAGACTTAGGTCAAATTTCAAGTAACTTTATGCTCTATGGTAATTTCTAGATATGGTGCCTTGCCTTGAAGTATAAAAAACAATCTAAGGGAAGTGTATCTTGTGGTATAAAGAAAATTATTCTACTCCTTGCACCGAGGGGCCAAGTGAACATAATTCAAAGTCTTGGCAAGTGTCTATTCTCTTTAAGCGTTGTCACTCTAGAAACATGAAGTGCACTACCAGACTTCTTTAAAGCCTGGTATAAAAGGTAGATACTGCTGTGATCTTAGCTAACGCTTTTTCATGTATTTTAACAGATGATCGAGCTAACGGCCATAATCAAAATCAGGCAAAGGAACCCCATATATCCTGAGTGCTTGTATGAGAAAAGGCAGTCAGTTTTACCGAGGATAAAGCTGCAAAGCTGTTGTTTCTGGTGGGAAAAGAGAATCTCCCTCAGTGTAGACAAGTTTCTTTCTCACAAGCCATATGTTTCAAATGGCAGAATTTGTCAAGTGACAGGGTTTTTCCTCCCATGATTCTTATGTCCATTTTCTAGTTGTCTGCTCCCTGTTTCCTATAGCTCCTTAATGTCTCCACAGGTCACAAGGTACCCTCTAACTTAATTAATACTACTTCTTCAAATGCTGGCCTGAATTGCCTGAGAATATACAAGACACTGTTTAAAAATGTAATTAGTAAGAATTTGATTATCTCGTCTCTACTTTTTAAATGAGCAGAGCAGCTGATCAGTGGATTTCTGTTCGGCCTCTCTAATCTGCACTGGCTTAATGAAACGTGCAAAAGCCTGGTGAAAACCTTGCTCAGATCCAGGAAAGCTCTGTGTTTGAAAATTGCTTGTCTCCCAATTATCTGTCCAAATGAAAATTTGGGCACCCCTTCAAGTACAGTAATTTGAATGCTATCTGGACACAATGAGGATAATAAGATTTTTCTTAAGCCAAAATATATAGAGATTTGCTCAATAGTTGCTCTGTTAGGAAATTACCATCTTGGAGTTGTTTTTTATTTCTGGTAAAATGTGATGTCACTTCTGGGGATAAATTCTACATTCTAGAGTATTCTTGTACATGGGATGAAGATGTACAAGCTGAAAAGCAAACAAGGGTTTGTGATTAAAACAAGCATTACTAAAACATGTATGGAAAAAATAAAAAGATTCTTTGCATAAACAACCAAGTGGAATGCTGGCAAGGCTGGTCGTAGAAAATTTAATGTGAATTTTCCAGACGCTTCTAACTGCTGTTTGGTTTTTGGGGGGTTTTTTGTTTTTTTTAAAGAAATCTCTCTCTAACCGGCCAAATACTTTATATAACTCAGAACAGCTTGAATTAAACCTGCTCTCTAGAGAGCTACAAACAAAAACTGATTACACTACACACTACAATAAAGCCCTTCTTTTTTCTTTTTTTTTTCTTTTTTTTCTTTTATCATAGGCTAATGTCTCAAATGAGCACTGGCCATCCTTGGTTCAGGAGGCAACAACTGAAGCTTTGAAACTTTCTTCTTGCCCCCTGGCAGCTCTCCTGCAAGCACTGCTACAGTATAATCGCAAAATGGGAGCAAGGTATGCATCATCTGTTAAGTTTAAATGGAACACACTGTCTCAAAGTACAAGCGGTCGTTATCCCCAGATCTAACTCCAAGAACTAAAAGAAAATTGAAAACAGGAATTAATTCTTGAAGTCGTATGGCAGTTAAAAGGGAGAAGGGTGAAGGGGTTAGTAGTGTGGGGAGCAGGAAGCAGCAGAATCTTCCTCCTTTTCTCAAAAAAACTGTAGATGACCTTCACACCAAGAGAAAAACAGCTGTAAGACAAATTCTATTTTAATAGCTTGTTACCTAAATAAATTAATCAGGAAGACTATACATTTCTCAAAGATCTTGTTAAGTAGCACAGTAGAAACAGGTATCGCTACCCTGTCTACTGCTGGGATTCATTTTGATCCTAAATTGGGCTCACAGTCAAAGTTTGTGTTCATTCCTGAACAACCAGGTGCTCATTGTGGCTTTTTGAGGAAAGGGAGGAAGATCTGGGGGAGGGGGCTTGGAAGCCTTTTACTTTGTGAGTTTGATTATTAAGTCTAGTTTGTCTTTTACAGTATTTCTGCTTAAGCTATGGAAAATTGGAATATTCTTGATGGTTTTGTTCAATAATTTCACCTGGTTTTATAGATAATTCTAATAAACTGGCTTACTTTCTCTCTGGGCTTTTAAGAAGGTGACAGGCAGCCTAATGTGATTGTGATGGTTGTCAATTATAACAAAATCGGGCTGGAAACTTATTTAATCAATTAAAATCAGTCTTACTACAATTTCAGATACTAATTTATGTGAACAGTAAGGTATATCACAAGATCTAATCAATCTGCCTAGGTGTTTCAGAATCCTGAAACAAGAAATTAATCTTAACCACAAATAGCAAACAAAACCCAGATGTAACCTCTCAACAGCCTGTTAAATCACAATGTACTGGAAAATCACATTGCTTATAAAGGACGGAATTCTTGAAACAAGAGCCAAAGCTGATGGAGCACCAGTGAATGAATATGACATCCCTAAACTTAATTGCCAGTTTTTACCAGATTTCTAATGACATGGTGAATTTGAAAATGTCTTGGTTAGGTATAAGCGGGCAGTGTTGGAAGGTAGTGTCAGCCAAATAGAATTTTAGACTTTGTGTAGTACTCTATTCCAATGTCCTTGTCTTCTGCAATTTCACATCTTGCCTCTGTGTTTGCAGGAACTGCAGTACCTCTTGTGAGTGCCTGGATGAAATATATTTGTGTATAATATTTAATTCTTTTGGGATTATTAAGGTTTATTGCAGTACCTGCTTCTCTCAGGTGCACTATCTTCCAAAAGATTTATTTCATAGCTCTTAAACGGGAGAACATCTGCTGTGCTTGTTCAGCAGATCACATACTGAAATCAGAGGTTGTGCTGCGTTCACAGACAGCATGATGTTTATCGTGTTATTGTAGCAGTCATAAAATCCGCTGTGTCAATCTAATTTGGGTTACTTGCTAGTTAAAGGGCTAACTTGAGTGTAATATATTAAGCATAACAATGGTGGCAGTATTCCTTAGCATTCTAGATGCAACTATGTAGGAAACAAAGGAACGTACAACTGTGCTCCCTCACTTTCTTGGGTGGTATGGAAATAAGGACCTTCCCTTATTACCCCTGATCATTGTTGCTTGCTCTGGGATACTGGTATGTTACATGCAACCGAGTCAGTTGCGTTTGATTTGGATTATGTTTTTGTTATCCTTCTAGGGAGACTCGTCGAATGTTGGAAAGAGTGGTATATCAACCGGGGAATCCAGAAAGCATAGTGTCAGTGGCACGCTGGTACCTCCTGCAACATCTGTATGCCAAAGATGATTATGAATTAATAGATGTAAGACAGTCCATTTTATATAGAAATGCAATCTATTTACATTGAATATTGTGCTTGCAACTTGGAAGTGGGGTAGAGGGAGGCTAGGGAGTTGCTGGCTCGCCTGCTCTAGAGGTTGCAACGCTTAAGGAGTCTATACTGACAAAACGTACCTCCGTTTTCGAAATTGCATCCAGTTTGTTTGAAAGTCTTCCATTCTGTCCTGGTCACATTCCTACATCCGATACTAATGAAAAACAAACAGTAAAGTCTCTCTAATCCAAACTGTCAAGAATTCTACTAGTGACTCTTCAGTAGACATGATGACCATTTTATCAGAATTTTACGAGAACATGTTAATGCACTAAAAATGTTAATTCCCTCTAGTCTGGCTGGAACAGTGTGGTATCCTTGACCCAAAAGGTCTGAACAGTAGAGTGGTGTACTTCCTGTACTTAAGATTTTTATTCTGTCTTTAATGGTACACTATTTTCAGTACATAGTAAATGGTACGTTGGTTTCTCTTGATAGCACTTCACAAACAGATTTGGTCAAACTCACAAATCCATGCAGCTCTTCCGTGTGGTGCAAAGGGGGGTGGTTCATTTTGGCTTGTAATTGGAATCACTTTGCTACTCAGACTCTGAATACACTCTCCTAATAATGTCCTTACTGCTGCCACTGGCACGATGAGCACTTTTGCCCAGATTAACAGCTGTTCCCTGGTGAAATGTTGAATCGGTAACAAAGTACATTTGGAGGTACAACACATCAAGCAGGCTCAGCATTGACAAAAATCCATACACAGACACACAGGTTCATAAAATAGCTAAAATTAATGAGTTCGGGTGATCCTGATATGATCTCATAGCACTTGCTTCTGCAAAGTCATCTGTAGTCTCGGCCAATGAGTACATAAAAGTAGCGGCTAGAGTAAAGATTTGCTTGATTCTACTTAATGGTTTTCCTTTTTAATCTGTATAATGTGATTGGATTACAAGAGAAGTGCCAGAAGTTTATGAACATCTGTGAACATTAGGCTGTCGTGGGAGCTTTTTTAGCTAGTAGAAAAGCTGGAAATAGGAGGTGTGGAAAGTAAATCAAGGAAGGGTGAATTTAAATGGGGGAGGCAAAAGGATACCTTGGCAGTTTTGTTAAGTAGCTGCAGAGAATGCTCCTGTTCGGCAAATTTAAATTTATACAAATGTATGTCATGGTTTAACCCCAGCCAGCAACTGAGCCCCCCACAGCCGCTCACTCACTCCCCCCCGGTAGGATGGGGGAGACAATTGGAAGAGTTAAAGTGAGAAAACCCATGGGTTGAGATAGACAGTTTAATAGGGAAAGCAAAAGCCATGCATGCAAGCAAGGCAAACCAAGGAATTCATTCCCTGTTTCCCATGGGCAGGCAGGAGTTCAGCCATCTCCAGGGAAGCAGGGCTCTGTCGCGCATAACGGTGACTTGGGAAGACAAACGCCATCACTCCCAGCATCCCCCCCTTCCTCCTTCTTCTCCCAGCTTTATGTGCTGAGCATGACGTCATACGGTGTGGGACATCCCTTGGGTCAGTTGGGGTCAGCTGTCCCGGCCGTGTCCTCCCCCAACCTGCTCGCTTGTGCCCCCCAGCCTGCTCGCTGGTGGGGTGGGGTGAGAGGCAGAAAAGGCCTTGACCCTGCGTCAGCACTGCTCAGCAGTGACGAAACATCCCTGTGTTATCAGCGCTGTTCCCAGCACAAATCCAAAACATGGCCCCATACTAGCTACTGTGAAGAATATTAACTCTACCCCAGCCAAAACCGGCACAATGTGCTAGCAGGAGGCACATGTGTGTTGGCAGGGAGATGGGTCTCATCTAGCTCTGCTTGTTTCATTGCCAGCAGGTAACTTACTTGTCAAACTTGGTCTCAGCCTCAAGTGACAAATGATGCTGTTGTGCACTGCAAGTGACTACAAGTTTAGCAAGTCACTAGAGGGTGGGGTTTTTAAGTGCCTGATGTTCTAAGGAAGCTGGTGTGTAATGTTGAGTATTTCCTATCTGGGTTTATGGGTTACTTAATCTTTTAGGGAAACTGCATAGCAGAAATTAAAATGCATTTGAGATTGCAGTAAATACTAACAATACAGTTACTAAATTCTGTTTTTCATTATTTGTTTTTCTCTGCAGGTGCTTATAGAAAATGCCAAAGCTAATGGAGATGTTAGAGCTCTGGAACTAAATGAGAAATTGTCAGCAAGTGCCTAGTATGGACTATCTCAAGTGAAAAATCTTCCATTCATGTAACTTAATCAGTCCATGTTCCAGGAGCATATGTGGTTTGGGCTTTTTTTATTTGTTTGTGTCTGGTTTTGTTTTTTTGTTGCATCAATTGCAACTTTGTCTTTAGTTTTACTTTTTCTTGAACAAAAGTAGGTTATTTTCTTGTTGACATGGGTTCCACCAGAGAAATACACTTTATTTGAAAGGAAAACCCTGAATTTTGCTTTTGTTTTCTTCTTCACTGAAACTTCAGCGCTATTCGCAATGGAGAGTACCTGTCTGTATTTCCCCCTCGGCCACATGCAGAAGTACAATATTAACTGCATTGGCAGTGATGCAAGGTTTTCTTGGCACAGAATCTTACTAGCTAAGTAGCAGCAAACTTTTCTTCTCTCCCAGATATTGTAAAACATTCAGAGATTTAAAATGCCTGTATTCCTCTAATACACCCTGTTTTGCAGTTCGGACCCAAATCCACATGGAACTTCACGTGTGGTGTCAGTTTATACTTTTTTAATGTGGTTTGTTTTTTTTTTTTTTTGCTAATCTTAATTACAGCAGTGTGTCCTCTTGACTGCAGGCTTCAGTAAACATTCCCATCAAGAAAGGCTTGTGATCATCGCGGACAGGGTTGTATTTATAAATGTGTATAACAGGCTCTATCTATGTGTTGGTAATTCTGCTGCTGACTGCTTAATTGGATGAATCATGACAGCGTTTCTTAAGACGTGATGTTATTTTGCCTTTATGTACATGAAAATAAAAAAAATAAAGCAATGATTCTAATCTGTTAGTGGTACCATTAGGGGTTTTCAAGCAGTTGACGAGTCACAATAGCTGTCCATTTCCTGGTTTGAAGTTTCTTAAAATTGCTCTCTGTCCCTAAGTCTTACGATGGCTTATATGATCCCCTATTACAGAGAATAAAGGGCACTTCCAAGGCATCCAGTGTGGCTGCGTTGAACACACACTTGGTTTCGGAACCAGTTGTATCGAGCTTAAAGAAAGCAGGATGCCGCACTGGGGTGCCTGGGACATGCATCTCCGTGCCCAGCCGTGCCCAGTGACCTCTGGAAAGCAGGCGAGAGCCACGAGCGTGCCACTGTCATTTTAAAGAGGAAAACTAAGCTCAGTAGGCTGGGGTTTCTACTCTGTGGAGGTGAGTAGAAACCTCTCTGAATGGCAAGAATCCCTCCTTGTCTCCCACACTTTCGTTCTCCCACCCATCTCAATGCAAAATACCTTCCTTAAAAAGATTTTTTTCGGTATATTTAGATCGATTGTGGTTCCCTTCACAGCCTGCTGTCACATAGTCTTGAACTATCAGTAACTGCAGATATTAAAAGGGAATGTTGCAAAAGCCAGACTCGTGACTCTCAAGACTATCTGTAACTTTTTTTAGCTTGCTGCTATTAAAATCCTGGAAAAGTTCTTACAGCCTATCGTTCATATCCTTGTGTATGGTCTTGATATTTGTGCCTCCTACTCTAGTGGTGGGAGAGCCATCACCGCCAGCCTGACGACAGCACAGTGCGCGGCTGCCTGCCCTTGTTAGGCAGAAATGCTTCTACGTGAGCGTTAGCCTGTACTTTGTTCAGCAGTAAACCTTGAATTCTTTCTAACACCTGGGAGAACAGACAAATAACAACAGGCCAGAGAAACCCGCTACGTAACCGTCGTTATTGACGTGTATATACCACGAATATTCTGTATTAGGAAAGATAAAAGTGCAGTGTTTTTCTCTTCAGAAGACCCTGGAGTTACTTTTACTGTGATCACTGATGAACTCCTTGAACGAGATAATTATACAGCCCAAAGTTGTATTACATGCCCTATAGAAAAAAAAAGAAAAACCAAACCACGTATCTCTACCACCTACTCGGTGAAAAGTGCTCAGGGAACATGAGTTTAAATTTAAGCTTCTGCAAAATCCAACAGTATGAGGTAAAAATCTTGCTCTCCTTATTTTTTAACAATGTGTAACCTCTACAAAATCAGCCGTTGTAGAAGGTCTGCTGTAACACCGAAAAAAACTTGAAAATTCATGCAGGTTGAGACAGCCCTACATTTTGTACTATTGTAGAGCTCAGCTTTAGAATGCAAAGTACCATACAAAGGCACGTAAGGATCACTGGGTTGGGGAACAGAGAGTTGTTTATGGATTTCACTGCCTGGGAAGTCGTACGTTCGGCTGCTATTACTGTAAAGGGGAAAAAATAAACATTCCCCAGCTGTAATTTGTTTTATTATGTTGGCTTATGCTGAAGGCAGAATGGAATGAGATGTAATGAATTTCAAGGTAGAGCTTTTCGCTACTTCAGATATGAAGGATTTTATATGCTTCTTGCATACCCTTTTATACAAACATGAGACAATGGCTTGCTTCTGAGAATTTCGTTTATTTATTTGGGTCACACATGTTCATCTCAATTCTCTGTATTTCCCAAGAATTGCTGGATTGGATTTCTACTCAACTTTTGAGCTGCTCTCAAAATGCAATCATGAAGTAGAGTGGGTAATTACGTTAACTTAGTCTTGCCTAACGTTAGAGTTTAATAAAAACACAGATGTATACTTCGCTCTCCCCAATACTTTTGTTTGATACCTTTTATATTTAAAAAACAAGTATGTTTTAAATTCATAGTTACAAACCCCTTGAGACCTGATTTAATGCTGCACAAATGCAGCTTTGCAAGGAAAAGTACTAATCCTGCAGCCCAGTTGAGTATGGTCCTGGATGTCTAGAATTTAGCTTGCTTTCTCTCCCAGTTAATTTGCTTTCTGCTGATTTAACTGAACATCTGACAGTTAAATAACTTTTAAATTTAGTGTTCTCAGGGGAGAGAGTGGTCGTTCTGAGGTTGTTTGCATTGTGGAGTGATAAATAACTCCTTTATGCTGTGAAGTCACTCAAACAATAGCAATGTTCCAAATATATATTCATGTGTGATCTGAATTTGTAATTAGGCCCTCAAACCCTTCCACTATAATCATACAAATCTGCGCTTCGATAAAGCAACATTCGGTTGTGCCATACTGCCATGTGAAAGGTTAGAGAGAGAGAGAGAGAGGAAATGTGCAGCAATACTTCAGTCCTTTTCTCTGTTCCAGGGTTAGACTCTGGGGTTTGGGGTTTTTTTTTTTGGACACCATGTCCTTTTAGAAACATTCATCAATAACCTCATATGTCGCCTTTTTGCTGTGGCTCAGTATACTGAGAACTGCAGCACCCAGGGTACTTGGTGCGGAGGCAGGTACACCAAGCCATGCTAACTGCTGCTTCACCGGTAGCCAAGTACATGGGCAAAAAATTGCCCCCAACCCCAAATGTCTTGCTGTGACTGCAGTAAAGGACGTTAGGTCTACAGTGAAGGCAGAGCCTGCAGTAATGGACAGAACATATGGGGAGACCAAAATATGGATTCAGAGTAGCTCAGAAGCTGCTGGATGTTGTTGGGATTTCGGTGTTGCTGGTTTCCTGCTGCTTGTAGGAGATGTGACACACACAGACCTGAGCTGACAGCAGTCTGGCTGTCTTTCCCATGGAGTTTGGCTCTAAAGAGCCTGGCCACAAACAAAATGCAGAAAGGTCATCTGCGACTTTGGTGGCTGTTCTTTGTCTTTTACAAGATGTGTGATTTCTAGGACTTTTTACTCCCTAGAGAAAGTTTAAACGTACCAAAGTTTCTGCCTGCAGGAGCAACGTGATTAATTGTTGAAGCAGCATTCCCTACTGACGGCGTCGATTCGGTTTCAGCCATCACACTGTGCAGGTCTGACTTCTTCGAGAAGCCACCTGAAATCCCATGGCTCTGAGAAACCTGCTTTTCTGCAGAGCAAAAAGCACGACAGACTTGAGATATGGATTATTGGAGGAGGTTTGTCTGAGCCCTTTTGAATTTTCTTTTCTGGGCAATGGACGGTATTGGGCATTCTGGAAACAAATGTACTGTAGAAATTCACGTTTCTATTGCAATTGCATTGTGACCTCCTTTTTTGGCCTCCCTGCTAAAGACCTCCTATTAGCTTCTGTGGGAAATTATACTGACATGTTTCTTCTGCCCTACTCTGAGAGTTTTTCTCCTTAGTTCCAGATTGTTTTTCTTGTTTTTTGAAGCAAAACAAAACCCACAATGTCAGTTACATTTTTGAGCGTTCTACTGCAAACCACCACTAACTTTTATTCAGAGAAGAGAGGAATAAACCTTAATAATGCATCTGCTAATAATTAACTTGCATTTTCTCACCTGTACCCAATTTATTAGCTACTTTTAATGATCCAGTAACTTACTCTAATAGCTCCAAATCGTGCATCAGTAGATATTCTGATACCAGTTTTCATAATGCTATTACTATGTACACCTTGTGTGCAGCTGGAGGAATTTACTAGACCTGATCTCAATAGTTACAGCAATCTAAACCAGATGTAGCTTATGGCAAGAGTGGGCTAACTGCGCTTAGTAACTGAGTACTTGGTTTCTGAAAGTCCTTTAAATACTGTGAATACTTTTGTATGAAATCTGCTTGTAAAATTTTAAGTCAATCCTTAAAGTTGAACTTCTCTTCTACAGTGAAGCACTGTGTTGTAAAATTGGTGTGAAAATGGCTGTTGGCATTACAGAGTTGTTATTCTTTGTAGCTGCTCAATACCATAACAAGCAATAACATCCTACAGGTACAGGGGAAAACAAAATCAGGTGTTAGGTCTAAAAGCTACTTCTTTCTTTTAGTCAATGCTGCTTCTCACTGGGGAGAGCACCTGCAAGAGTGGATGAGGCTTGCTCCTGGTGTTCAGTCTTCTGGGAGGTCACTTTCATTGTAGCTTTTTCATGTCTTTCCGAATTTTCTTTTTTTCAAGTTTCAGCTTTGTGTTCTGTATTTGTTTGAGCAGCTCCAGAGACTCATGAATGGATTGAAATCCTGGTAGAAGAATAGGAACAATTAATTAAGTAGTGGTTGATTTCAATACATTAAAAGATTCTTCTTTTTCTCATCAAAGGTTTGTGGCCCATGTTTAGTACAGAGCACATTAAGTCCAATGTATTTCACCATTTTATTGGATACCATGGACATGCATTAGCAGCTTGGGTTGCAAGATCCTTGCTGTAAGAGTCGTATCTTCCAATACATTGGACAATACCAAGCATGATTATGCATAGTCGTAAACTGCAATCTGTGGTGTGGAGTAAAGAAAATACTATGTCTGTCTTTAAAATCAAGGGTATTGTTAGCCTTAAAGCATATTGTTCTTTTATTGAGCGTTGGGGTTTTTTGTTTGGTTTGGGTTTTTTAAGTCAGCAGTCCTTATTTTGAATCAAGGACTCTGTGTTCCTATCAGATACCGAGACTGTTGCTCTACCTACCCCATAGGAAGGTTGGTGCCACAGATCTCCCAGCGTTGTAGCAACTGTAAATAAGAGTTACGCTTCATCTGAGATGGATGCTGTTTCGTTGTGTGCTTCTGAAAAAATGGAGCTCAGCTTCACTAAGTCTTTGTGCATGTGTATATAGGTATATAAAAAGAGAGAGATGGGAGTGTGCAGGCACACTTTTTTCCAAAAACAGAGCTGCAGAGCACCTGATGCACCTTTTTTTGAACCACCCTACAGTCAAATATGGTCGATAAAGCCTGGAAAAGTAGAATTGTGAGCTGCTGTGACCTAGCTGTTTCCATATTGCAGTGACTTTCAAATTACAATGTGGTAGTTCTTCACGTTTGTCCAGCATGTCACATAGGTGTTAACTTACTAGCAAGCACGCAGCCTAACAGTGGATTAAAATTAATTATCTTCCTCTTTTTTTTCCCCCCCTTAAGTGCTTACTGTAACATGGCAGCTGGTGACATGTTTTTCTTTTTGGAACAGTTGTTTAATACAGATTAATTTTGTCACTGCTATGGTCTAGATAGTGTTCAACCAAATCACTCCATAGTGCTTAGAATTTTATAAATTCCAGACATGTCTCTGATTTCCAAGGTGCCAATCTGTGCTGAAGCACAAACAGCTGCTGAGACAGTCTACAGGCTGCCTCTGCACCCTTCATGCCACTCCGCACCTCTTCAATGGCCTCTTTTCCCCCTTTTTTGGGGTCAGCCCCTACTAGAGGACTGCCATGGGGAAGAGCAATCCTTGGACTTGAGTTTGAACACAAGGATGGCCAAAGTTTGGTATAAAAAGATCTCTTCTGTCATTAATTTCTGCAGGCAGGAATTGAAGTTAAGAACTGTCTCCCTTCACCACCAGAATCTTTTATTCTGACATTTCTCAGCCACAGCTTTCTCTGAGATGCTGTCTTGTGCTCACTCACTTGGTCTTGGAGGCAGCCAAGCCTTCCCGTGTCAAGCTGCCCAAAGACTTTAGCTAATTTGGAGCTTGGTTTGCTACAGCCTTGGAGCGGGGCTTGTAGGTGGGTTGCAGACAATGAAGGAATTGGAGCTGAAGTAGAGAGCGGGAGTCCTCAGTCACAGACAGCTTTGAAGATGGGAACCAGATGCTTGAGTTTCAAGTGAGAACATGTAAGGTGTGAAGCCCTTGTGTAATGATTTTCAGCCATCTGTTCCCTTGGAGAGAAGGCTGAGTGATTTTTTTTGGATAACCTGATGTGTCCACTGCGTTACCGTTATCGGCTGCAAGTGGGGGGTATTGCAATAGATAGGTGTGAGTGACACAAAATAGAGTACAGTGGGCAAAATCTGCCTTGTGAAGGCCATGTGCTTAGTGCCAGGTGACAGCCTTCCTCATTGCTGCTGACAGTTGAACAGCTAGAATCATCGCAGATCGGCAAAGTAGTTCATGCTCTGCGAGTTGCATTAATGTGACTGTCCCCATAAGAAGTGGCTGCCGTGTATTCGGCAATGCTACCTAACTGCTTCCCTGCTCGCTTGCGTAATGAATGGCCTGCGTTGGATAGCTGTTACTCATCCAGATGCTGCTTTTTCCAGCTACTCTTAGCTGGATGGGAGCTGAGAATGGGGAGTAGAGGATAAAAATTATATAAAACCATCAAACATGATCTCAGCAGCAGGATCTGTGCAGAAGGGAATGGTTTGTACCGCCCGACGAAGGTTAGTGACCTTGCTCGTAGATGAAATAGGTAATCTAAAAAAATCTGGAAAACAGGTTGTGAAATTGCCTTTTAAATGATCTTACCTTCAGACTCTTAGGAAGAGAAAGCAACCTGTGTGCAAATGTCACGCTGGCTGTTCGCAAAGAGAAGCGGGCTGACCCATACACCACTGTATATGGGCTTTGGGGGAGAGAAATAGTCATTTTAGTGTCTTTCTGTCTTTACTGGAAAGTGTTTTCTGGAGCAGCAAGTTACTGTAGAAATTTATTTTTAAAATAAATTGCATGAAAGCCCAACCTCACCTGATCTGTATTCATTCTGGATTTCCTGAAGCTCCTTCCAGATCTGTCTTTCAAATCTGGTGATTCTTGCATGCAGGTTTTTTTCATCTCTTTTCATCTGGTTCAACTGCTTTTCATGTTCCTGTGGTTTATCCATTTGTTCCAGCTTTAGCGACAGAAGCAGGAGCTTTTCTTCTACTCTCTTTTCTGCTCTGTCCTTTAAATACATAACACAGGCAAGAAATTGTAAATATGCCCACGTTAACATGCCTCCTGCTAACCATGCGTTCAATTGGTCTTGCTTCCTAATCCCATGCATGACAGCACTGAATAAATGCAGGTGAGGTCCGCTACCCCGGAGGATGTGTCGATCCTCTCTTCCCCAACCAACCAAAGAGACTGGGAAAGGGGCTGGGCCAGGACAAAGGTGCTTTTTAAGTTATTATTTTATTTATTTATTCATTTTAAATCCAGTGATTTGCTGTCACACTTTGCAACAACAGACTGGGAACTCAGACAACCCGTTTCAGGTTGCTTTCTTGTGCCCATCACGAGCCCAAGCTTCCTGACCTAAGGGGTGCAACGCTGTGGTGTAAACCCAGCTCAGCTGCCAGCGTGAATCAGGAGGCTGAGCCCGAAAGAGCTGCCCGACTGAGGGGTGGCAAGCAGCCCTCTCCCTCCTGTGAGCTCAGCACAGCTCTTGCAGGCAATTCCCTTCCTCAGAGCGGTGCTCAAAGCTGAGCTGCGCAGCTGCTCACCCATTGCTTGGTCTTCAAGTTGCACCAAGTCCTCTGGTCAACTCCAAATCTGGTCAATGTGATCAAAATCATAGAATCATAGAATTATAGAATGCTTTGGGTGGGAAGGGACCTGTAGAGGCCATCCAGTCCAACCCCCTGCAGTGAGCAGGGACATCTTTAACCAGATCAGGTTGCTCAGAGCCCCGTCCAACCTCACCTGGAATGTTCCCAGGGATGGGGCCTCCACCACCTCTCTGGGCAACCCCTTCCAGTGCTTCACCACCCTCAGCGTAAAAAACTTCTTCCTTATATCTAGCCTAAATCTGCCCTCCTTTAGTTTAAACCCATCACCCCTTGTCCTGTCACCACAGGCCCGGCTAAAAAGCCTGTCCCCATCTTTCCTACAGGCCCCCTTGAAGCACTGCAAGGCCGCACTAAGGTCTCCCCGGGGCCTTCTCTTCTCCAGGCTGAACAGCCCCAACTCTCTCAGCCTGGCCTCGGAGCAGAGGGGCTCCAGCCCTCGGAGCATTTTTGTGGCCTCCTCTGGACCCGCTCCAACAGCTCCATGTCCTCCTTGTGCTGAGGGCTCCAGAGCTGGACGCAGGGCTCCAGGTGAGGTCTCACCAGAGCAGAGTAGAGGGGCAGAATCCCCTCCCTCGACCTGCTGGCCACGCTGCTGGGGATGCAGCCCAGGATAGGGTTGGCCTTCTGGGCTGTGAGCGCACACTGCTGGCTCATGTCCAGCTTTTCATCCCCCAGTACCCCCAAGTCCTTCTCCGCAGGGCTGCTCTCCATCCCCTCATCCCCCAGCCTGTATTGATAGCGGGGGTTGCCCCGACCCAGGTGCAGGACCTTGCACTTGGCCTTGTTGAACCTCCTGAGGTTTGCACAGGCCCACCTCTCCAGCCTGTCCAGGTCCCTCTGGATGACATCCCGTCCCTCAGGCGTGTCAACCTCCGACCTCAGGCATGTCATCCTCCAACCTTCCTTAGCCCTGGGAGCCCAAGGGAGTCCTGTGGGCCCAAGGCAGTGGCTCTGCCTCCGAGGAAGGTGTTTGCAAACCCGGCAGAGCTCTCTGAACCTAAACAGAGTTTAGCACGGTGGTGGAAATGTGCTCTGAGTTTACAAACATTGCCATGCAGTGCAGGTGGCTGCAGAGTGAGTAAGCTGCAGGAATAACCAAGCTGCTGCTCTGCACTCCCAAAACGGCTGCACCACCAGCACAAAGCCTGCCAGATCCATCGGCCCTCCGCTCCGTGCAGCTGCAGTCACACACAGCATCGTGTGTCCTCTCAGCCTGACGAAGGGACATAAACAGGACTGCTGCTGAAGGCAGCTACCTGCGCTGCCAGGCACCACGGCTGAGCAGGGGCAAGAGCCGTCCCGGCACAGGCTGAAGCTCATCTCCAGCTGCTTTGCCTCCAGTGTTCACGTTGAGGTTTCCTTCAGCTCCCAGGGACTGAGCTGTGCTTCCACTGAGATGACATCCAGAGGACCAGCAGCTGCTCCAAGCCCTGTGCGTGCCTGTCTGTACATGGATGCATATGTAAAAAACCAGATGCTCTCCTTATTCAACCTACAGGAGCCAACAGTGTGCGCTCACAGCCCAGAAGGCCAACCCTGTCCTGGGCTGCATCCCCAGCAGCGTGGCCAGCAGGTCGAGGGAGGGGATTCTGCCCCTCTGCTCCGCTCTGGTGAGACCCCACCTGGAGCCCTGCGTCCAGCTCTGGAGCCCTCAGCACAAGAAGGACATGGAGCTGTTGGAGCGGGTCCAGAGGAGGCCACAAAAATGCTCCAAGGGCTGGAGCCCCTCTGCTACGAGGCCAGGCTGAGAGAGTTGGGGCTGTTCAGCCTGGAGAAGAGAAGGCCCTGGGGAGACCTTAGTGCGGCCTTGCAGTGCTTCAAGGGGGCCTGTAGGAAAGATGGGGACAGGCTTTTTAGCAAGGCCTGTGGTGACAGGACAAGGGGTGATGGTGTTAAACTAAAGGAGGGGAGATTTAGGCTAGATATAAGGAAGAGATTTTTTTACACTGAGGGTGGTGAAGCACTGGCAGGGGTTGCCCAGAGAGGTGGTGGAGGCCCCATCCCTAGAAACCTTTAAGGTCAGGTTGGACGGGGCTCTGAGCAACCTGCTATAGTTGATGATGTCCCTGCTCACTGCAGGGGGTTGGACTGGATGGCCTCTACAGGTCCCTTCCAACCCAAAGCATTCTACGATTCTATGATTCTACTTAAGAGTGGCTTTGAAAGCTTTAACTCCTGTTAACACTGTCCTTTTTGGCACAGCAGTCTCCCTTAGGGGAGAGTAGCCACACATATCGTGTGTTTTCTGCAAAATAGTAACAAAAACTATCAGCAGAGGAAGGGGATTCAAGCAGTAGCTTTGAGATAGCGGCAGAAATGTTTTTACTATCTTCCTGGCTGCACTAAGTGTTGGCTGATTGAGTACGAGAGATCATCATCATCAGGCAGGATAAATCGAGATTGAAGTTCAAGACTGTTTTAGTTCCAAGCAACTTCTGAATCTGGTCTTTGATCAGCAGCCTTCATCCTGGCGCTAGGACTTGGTGATTGTGTGTCGATTGCTTTTGAACTCTGGAGCGGAATGAAATGCGCACAGCAAAGGAGGAAAAGCTTTAAAAGCTGTGAAGGAATTAATTAAAAGGCATTGGTCCTGTGCCAAGCGCTAACTGCTACTGTGGAACCGAAATGTGCGGTGTTTTAATGTACGGGCTGCAGGAGGGCGAGGGTTTGTCTATATTTAAAACCAGGCAGAATTTGCACAGACAACCCCTTCCTTTTCTGCGCTTGTCAATGGATGAAACTGGGTGGTGTTCCGTGGTGGTACCGATGCTCACCTTGGGACAGGACAATGCCGTTGTCGGGCACATCAGGGTTACACAGATGTGAAGTGGTGCTATAGTGAGGAAAGACTTCATTTCCCGGGATGCCCAGAGCATTGTGGGATCTCCATCCTCGGAAGAGTCACTCGGATGAGGCTTGAACCCTGAATTTGCTGTTGGCCCTGTTTGAGTGAGGGGTTGAACCTTACGACTTCCAGATATCCCTTCCAAAATAAATTAGTCTATGATTACGTGATTGCCATAACTCATCATTTTGCTGGCCGTGTCCTGAGGCGCCTGGTTCTGTGTTAGATCTCGGTCTTTGTGTGTGCGTGATTTGGTACCTGCTGGGATCAAGGTGACGGGAGCGGTGCTCCTCGCTCCCAGTCCTGGGCGGGCTGAAGGCCACCCCAGTGCCCTGGGCTGCTGTCCTGGAAAGCCTTACCAGTCTTTCCTTCACTGAGTTAAGCAGCTGATGCCTGTGCTGGGCTTGATCTTCTTCAGACCGTGTCCACTGCGCTTCTGTCCACTTCCGATGAGTCTGTATCTGATCCCTGAAGTCACTTAGAATACTTGTCAACCTAGAATTATGATTATTGTTTTTAGTAAGAAGACTGAGGTTTAGTCAGTGTTATGGGGGAGTCTTGAGTCACTTGCGTAAATTGTTTAAATTACTCTAAATCTTTTCAACAGCTTCCGAAGAAGCCCTAAGCTCAATTATTTTATTAATCCTTACCTTAAAGGTTGTACCTACATGCCAAAATGTGATTTCTGTAGTGTGGTCTACTTTAGGAAAATATCTGAGGGCTGAAAAACGTTGATTTCCCATTTGAATTAACTCTATTGGAAGTGGATGAAGAAACTACACTATCCCATTGAACATGGACTGCACTGCTTTGCATCGGGGAGAGCAGCAAAATCACTTGTGGTCTGACAATGAAGTTCATAAGGACAAAAGAAGTTTATAACTAAAAGATTAAAACCAAAAAGAGAATGCAGAATTGCCTTTGAGGCAACATGACCATGACCAGACGTGAACTTAGGTCCAAGTTGTAGCCATATATATAAATTTTCATGCTTATGCATAGGACCTGACTATAGGAGCATCACGAAGAATTTTAATGTAATTGTATTAATTTGTAACCCATGCTTGCATGCAATCAGTGATCTCTTGAAATTTGTTTGGGCCTCAGTTAGGATACAAACCAACAGGTAAGGAGCAGGATTTTATAAATAGACAATGCTTAAGGCACTTCTAATATTTAATATCACTTTTCAAAAGGGTGTTTGAGTTAAAGTGTTTTTTATACCGAGTGACTGATAACAGCTCTGCATCAGTCTAATGAAGTGATAATGACCATCAGCAGTCACTGTAAATGTGGTAAAAAAAATTAATGGTAACAAAATCTCTCTCAGTGATAAGTCACTGCAGTTTGCTATGGATAGCGTCCTCTCAAGATCTTCTACATAAGCAGTCTGTTAGGTCAGTTTATCACTATGACTCATTTTAGTAGTTCTAAGATTTGACTTTTCAAGAATAAAAACTTGTAGTATTCAGTTTGTCGTTTCTAGTCCTACCATGCAAGTGTGAACATGCACACAGAGTTTGCTTCCTGGAGCACTGATCTTTGTTCATGAGAAAATAAGATGATGTTGTGTTATTATGCTGATGATATGGACCTGTATCCAACCTGAGCACGGGAAGGAGAGGTATAACAAGCTTTTCTCAGACCTAACAGTGAGCCATCTGACAGGAATAACAGGATTCGCCATCCCAACCCTGTTCTGGAAAGGTCAGGCAGGGAGGGAGACAGCGCTCTGTCAAAGCCACCACTGCCTGCCCCAAGGTCATTGCTCACGGTGCAGGATCTTCACACCTGAGGATCAGCGGACGGGCTGGTCATTGCAAGAGTCATGGCTCTGTTCGACCGCCACAGCAGGCAATTACAGGACTGGTACCTCTTCAGGCAGATCTTTCATGTGGCTATTTTCATATATGTATATTTATATAAAATCAGGAGATTTTCATCCATGAGGCATAGAATAAAGGCGTCATGCCATTGTTTGTGTTAAGATTACTGAACAAATTTGGGGAATATCATTTTAATGGGTGAAGATGAATTAACCACGGAATGACAGAATTGACGGTCGGCTTTGCTCAAAGGTTCAAAACCAAACTTCATGTAGTTGGCAGCTGGTATTTGACTTTGCTCCGATTTCTCTGAAGTTGGAAAAGGGGGAAAAAGGAAATATTTAAACCCAAAAATTCATCCAGTTTTCAGCAACAATATCAGTTTGTACTTTTACAATACAACTGCCAGATTGCAGTCAAAGACGGCTGGGTCCCAGACAGCTGCACGTCAACCGAAGAGGTAACTCTGGGCTTTAAAGTTGATTTAAACGTGCCAAGTTTTATGGGGAAGATCCAGTCTGTTCCAGAAGTTAAATTTTATTTCAACTCTATAAAAAGAATACATAAATCTGGTAGGCTTTTACAGGAGCAATATAAAAGGAGACAGACATTCCCCAAAGGGTATGCAATTTTAATCAAATTTTGTATTAATGAATAAAATCTCAACATTTAGTAAATAAGTGTTTTGGATTTTATGTTGAATACACAATGCCAGCACATCTCAGTGTCTTGAAAGCCACCTGTTTTCAAGATTCCTATTTCTGATGACAATTTCAGTAAGGTCTCATTAACTTTTCAGAAACTCAGCATTTACTTCAATCCAGTTTTTCAAATTCTTTCTTTTCTGCCTTTGTTCCTTTTTTCCTTCCCTCTTATTTTGGTTTCATTTCTTGTCCCTTTCACATGGTCTTGATCTCCATCATTCACTGCTCTCTGCCTCCCTGTTCCTCCTTCCCCTTTCACAATTTTAATTCATTGTCCTCTTTAGCTGTCATTTCCCCATTCACCCCTATTCCTTGTCCTGTTCTCTTGATGAGAACTTTCTTCTGTTTAGCGTTCTAGCCTATTTTAACTCTGAATACAATTCAGATAAAATCTTAATTAAAATAAATCTTTATTCAAATACTTCACCATGTTAAGGAGGGGAACTATTGCCTTTGAAATATCATTATTGCAGGATTATTATAATTAGATTTTAAATTATTTGTGCTGGCTCTGCTATTCAGTGCTAGGCTGTTTTGCATTGTTCTGAATATGGATGCGAGATACTTTTGTTCATTGCATCCTTCCCTGGAGCTCCCTCCTCCCCAAAACTCATCAAGATTAAAATGGCACCCATTCTGCAGCTAGAATAGAAAAAATATACCGCTTAAGTAAGAAACAAATAAATCACAAATCTGTGGGCAGATGAGGCTGTGCAGCTACCTTAGCCTTGTGCCCACCTTTCTTCATCAGCAGCCCCGGGTGGCTGCCTAAAAAATGGGCAGACAGTGCAAGTGCATAAAGAAAATGCCTTGTTCCACACATTAGGCAAGTCACAAATTAGCCCCAATTATAATGGTAAATAGCGTCTTTGTATTTGGTGCCTTTCTTTTTAGTATGGGAAGTTAATTGGTTTCGTACCTTTCTTCTTACAGGGTGGCATTTAGCGCCTCATTTTAACAATTATCTTGCAAGACAATATACTTTCATTATGTATTTTCATTATTTTATGGCATAGATCTTCATTAACCTTCTCTTAGTGTTTTGAATAGATGTTAATTAACACGTTTGTTTTGCTGTTTCATGGCAACCTGTTCATCACGCTAACGTGTTCAGGGTGAATTATCATAATGAAAAACCCTCCATCACCTACTTGAAATCCAGAAGTTGCAATTCGTGTTGTTGATCTCCCTGGACTGTCTTTAAATTCAAGCTTTGATGAGAGTTGGAAGTCTCTATCTTGCCTAATAGCTGCATTACCTAATGAGAATTCAACAGAGAACGTCTTTATGAGCCAGACTATGAGCACTCACATTTCAATATGTATTATGATTGCAAGCGTGGAAAAAAAACAGCTGACATCAAGGCACTGCTACACAAAACCTAACTTTTCTCACAAATAGTTTCCTTCAGTAAAGAATGAAGGCTTGAGCTCAGAGTCACCAAGGCTGTAAGACCCGCTGAAGTCAAAGTCGTTGTGGGTGCAGGCTTCGCTATTACATGCACGGGTAAGCAACGCTTTTTTTATTTGACCAAGGCAATGGGCACCGCTCAAACCTCTCCAAGAGTGCCAGGAACCAAGGGGCAAATCCTTGAAAGTGCGTGCGTGTCGCAAAGTGCTGTCTGTCCTACACCTAACGTGATCCCAAGAAGAGTGAAGAGAGGAGAGGCTCACCCGCAATAACAGATGCTTTGGTGGCTGCAGCACTGAGATGGTGCCTGGGGGACCCCGTTCAAAGCATCTGCCCCCCCGCTGTGTCCAGGCTGGGGTGTGCATCCCCGGCTCTGCGCAGGCCCGCACTCTCCAGGCTGCGGGGTGTCCCAGGTACCTGATGCTTTCCCACACTTCTTTGGTTGGAGATGCCCCCTCTCACAGGATCATTCATTGTTGGGGCCAGGGGAAGAGAGACTGCTTCAGCAAGCTGACCCGCAGGCTGAGGGCCCTCAGCTGGGATGCGGAGAACAAGATGGACCCATGAAGTGACGCCAAGCACCCCACATCCTGTGGGGACGGACACGTCTGCACTCCCCTTTGGCAGCGGTGGCCTGAGCATGCCGGGCACTATGGGCAGGAAAAGCTGGAAACATCTCATCTGAGAGTTGTCGTTTCAGCCCTTGGAGGGTCTGGCAAGCCAGGGCTCTGAGCTGCTGGTCCATCATCTACAAATGTCTGTCTTTGCACATCACAATTAGTGTGAAAGTGCGACGCCAAGGGCTCCCGATGCATCAGAGATGCAGCACAGTGGAGTGGCTTGGAAACACCATGGATGCTCCAGCAACTCTGTCTGCCATTGAAGAGAAGTTGGATGTCCGTGTGCCTCTGGAAGATGGAGTGGAAGTGATTCAGGAGACTGGAAGCCACCTAAAACCCATTTCTCACATGACCTCATCCTCCAGGAGTTTTCCCTGTGCGACCTGGGTTACGTTACCTGCTGCTGCAAGTAGACACTTGATCTTGATGTGAGGGATGAGGGATTCAGCCTGCCTGCCCTCTGTTAATAAATTAAAGGGATGTGAAATCCCAGCAGTTTTCTTCAGAGATTTTACAGCAAATGAGCACAAAAAATCCCTGGCGCGGAGATGCCACCGCCTGTTTGGTAGCCATGGCACGTCAATGTCAAAAAGGTGCCACTGAAGACTCATTACGTTGACTTGGTACCTTCTTCCTTTACAGCAACAGACGACTCCTTGTCAGAAATCCTTTCCTTTCTTCTTTCCTACAATAACGTGAGAATAATTTTTTCCTTTTTCAGCTGAGGAAGTTTCTTCTGCATCCTGCTCGATGTCTACCGTGGCTTATTTTTACATGATTCTGTGTGCTGTTTCGTGTGACTCTGACACACACACCTGCTCCATTCCCCATTTCCAGGTGAAGAAGAACATTTTTCATAGGTATTCAAGGAGACAGATGTCCAAACAGTGTCTTTTAACAGAATTCCAGGTAAGATATCTTTGTCTGAGTTCTGCCATGAGTAATTTTTCCTTGGAGAAGAGCACCTTGGGTAGGCAAGGCACACGATGACTGGCACTGTGCCTTGTGCAGCAGAAGATAATCATAGAATAGAATCACAGAATGCTTTGGGTGGGAAGGGACCTGTAGAGGCCATCCAGTCCAACCCCCTGCAGTGAGCAGGGACATCTTTAACCAGATCAGGTTGCTCACAGCCCCGTCCAACCTCACCTGCAATGTTTCCAGGGATGGGGCCTCCACTACCTCTCTGGGCAACCTGTGCCAGTGCTTCACCACCCTCAGTGGAAAACATTTCTTCCTTCTAGCCAGCCTAAATCTCCCCTCCTTCAGTTTAAACCCATCACCCCTTGTCCTGTCACCACAGGCCTTGCTAAAAAGCCTGTCCCCACCTTTCCTCTAGGCCCCCTTGAAGCACTGCAAGGCCGCACTAAGGTCTCCCCGGGGCCTTCTCTTCTCCAGGCTGAACAGCCCCAACTCTCTCAGCCTGGCCTCGTAGCAGAGGGGCTCCAGCCATGAGACTGTATTCGATACCAGAGTGCATGAGAAATTGAATGTCCCACATCTGCTCAATCCTGGCGGGGACAGGCAACGTCTAGCTTGGAGCAGGAGCGGAGAGCCATCATGCTGCAGGTTTAGAAAGCTGAATTTTCCAATATAGCTGGATTCTTGTAAAATATTACTGCTAACGCTCCTGATCCTGCTAGAGGCTCCAAACTGCTACTGATATAGTGAACCTCTTGCAAGAAAAGGCCAGCTCTAAGGAATGATAGGCAGTAACAGTCATTATCTGCTGTTGGCTTACCCACGCCATGGAGAAAAAAGCCACCCTCACACGAAACTCCATTTTCCAAAGCATTTTCAGTGTTACAGTTTCAAAAGCCTTTGAAATACTGCCAAAACTAGTATGGAATTAGATGTATGCTATTAGATGCCTCCCTGCCACCACCTTAAAACTAAAGAAAACCCAGCAGATTCAGATGGCCTTTTTTAGCTCCAGAATGCCTGCAACAGAAATTTCCAGATGCACTGGAATATAGATCATACTGAGAAACAGTAATGGGTCATTTATGATCTGAGGATCCCCAAATCCTAGAATATTTTTACTATCTGTTATTACCTTAGATCTATTATGAGCGCCACTACCAGATGGAGATCAGTGGTGAGTGGCATCCCTCAGGGGTCCATACTGGGGCCAGTGCTGTTTAATA
>VYZW01004844.1:0-82556 GCA_013401315.1 Balaeniceps rex
CTCCGCCGCAGCCGGCCCCGGCCCCCCCGCCGCCAGCCCGCGGAGCATCGGTGCCGGAGCCGGGCGGTGGCAGCTCGCTTTTCCCTTCGCATCCTCCCTCCCCGCCGCCCCGGCGAGAAAATGCCCCCTTTTCCCCGGCGCAGATTGGCACAAGGTGCCTGCTGCACCCTGACATCTCCCTGAACTCATTGTGATTTAAATAACAGCCCTTTCTCATCTAAACAAAGCATCTTAATAGCAGATGCAAAGAATTCGGCTCATCTGAAAATCCAATAGCATTTAAGTGGATTAACTGCAATAACACAACTGAGGAGTGATACTATCCTTCATGGAAGACAATAGACTGTAAATGCACAGCCAGGGAGACTTATCCTTTCATCTCTGAATTTCCTTCAGCATTTCAAAAGCGAATGCTTTCTAGAAGCCCTGAAGGGGTTTGCACGCTACTGGCTTGGACATGCTTCTAGGAAACAACCTGTGCTTTAATGGGCACTTTGCAATTGCATAGAAGTTCCCACCAAAACAGAAGTGGCCTTTCAAGTACGTTTAATTCTCTCTCATGATGTCATGTAGACTTACAGGGTGGTCTCCAGGACCACAAGGGGGGAAAAAAGAAGTGGGGGTTGAAAAGAGAGAAAAGGAAAAGAGATGTAAAAGATTTGGAAGCACTTTAAAAAGGAGAATGCTTTTTTTTTTCTTTTAAGACAGAAAATGCTGAGCCAGTGTGGAGCCATTCTCAAATGCCTCCTGATATAAAAAAGTTGATCCCAGTGCCACACTGCAGCAGACCCATCCACACGGGCTGCGCAGGCAAGCGGGAGGCAGACCAGGGCAGGTCATTCTGATAGCTGCCATCACTTTCTTACACGGGGGTTGACATTGCAGAAGTAAAAAGTGATGACTTTAGTTAAAAAAAAAAGTCTCATCTGCACTTATCATGTGCTGGTGTTAAAGAAACAATTTGTATGGTCTGTGTTGTCATAGTAATAAAAAAGATAATTACCAAACAGTGAAATAGATTCTGACAGTACCGGCTCACTGAACATTTACTCCCCTCCTTCCTTCCTTCCTTGGCCAACATCTCTGGGATCAGAAGTGCTGGGTATTTGTAGCTCTTTCAAGTGGTATTCCACTGCGAGAGCCAACATAGAGATAACTCCTACCTTATCTACTGCTAAAAAAATAGGTATGCAGTTTTGATTTTTTCTTACATTTCCCTCATTTTATGAGAAGCATGCTGCATCAGCATCTTTTTTAAATCTGTCATTGTGGAGCTCAGATAAGCATCTTTCCTCTGGGTCGAGTTACACTTGGAGTAGCTTTTAACATTAGACTGTTATATGGATCATTGCAAATATTTGATAATAACACAAAATATGTAAGATCCCAGAAGAGACCAAAGACATAAATAAAATGCACATAGATTCTGCAGACAACTTTATACTTGGGTTGTCTGTCTGCTTACGAAACACATTTTCTCCTTGTCTATTGTCTGATCTAAAAATGCGTTTGTGCCGTGTAAGTCCTTGCAAGCATGCAGAGATACGTCTGCATGGAAAACATCACGCAAGTGCATCTTTACTTCAGCATGGCACCTTCCTCCAGTCCGCAAGTCTAGTAAACATGTATGCACCAAATATGAAATACCGTCTTTCATGTAATTCCTACAAACCACACATGTGGAAAGGGTGGCAGGGTGGTATTTATAGGTTTAAAAGAAAATCAGTACAATAAACAGAGCACCAGAAAATTAGGGTTTGCACTTTATTTCTCTGAGAGCAGCGAGCAAGATACTGCTTGTCTAATTTAAAGCATGTACTGTTAAAAGTCCCTCAAATGTCAGGAATTATAATAGAATTATACTATGACAGAGTGTTGAGAGGGAGGATTTCCAGGTTTTGCACAGCACTTGGCATGGGGGAAGGGATGCAGAAGCTCCTTGACTCAAAATTAAACTACTTCAGCGGCACCAGTGCTTTCTGCAGGCGGTGATGCATGAAGCCAGGGTGCCCCAAATCAGGTTTCCAGCACCAGCTACAAAGCTCATTTAAATCTCTGCTGGCTCAGTTGTTAGAAACGCAGGTCAAGCCATGTAGCGGGACCAACTCATGTTTCAGAGAAGTGTGCCGGGGCTGCGATGTGCGAGAGCAGCCCAGCCACGGGAAGGTCGCTGGGAGAAGCATGCTCCTGGGGCGGGCAGCGAGGCAGGCGCTGCGATGCTTGGGGAAGGGGCTGAAGCCACGGAGGGCACTGGGCTGGCTTCAAAATGGTACCTGCAACCTGTGACAACTATTTCAGAGGTCAGGCTGAAATGTTGACGCTTGCTTGGCCCTCTTGAAGTTGCAAGAGGAATCATTTCATTGCAATCACATTCCTGCTGAGGGAGTCTTGGGAAAGCTGTCCGAGTCATTTTCAGACTTGATTTTAGTGGGGATTTTGCCTCATTGATAATCATGTTAAAATTAACAAAACAGAATCAGTTTGGGTAGGGTTTTTTTTATTTGGAAGGCTGGCCTGCTTTTATTGTAGTGGCTGTTTGGGGCTGGCCAAAGGGGTTCGGTGTGCTCTGTGGGATACACCCTGCCGCCGCAGGTGGAAAAGGACCAAGAGCCGAGAGTCCTGGCTCCAGAAAGGGACCATAAGAAATACCCTCAGCGATTTGGAACCGCACTGGTCAGCGTCAGTGCCACACAGTATAATACGAAGGATAAAAGTTCAGAACATAAAATCCAGGAAGCTAAGCAGGAAGCTCACCCACTTTGGGTGGTTTCTCTCTGGTTTTGAACATTTCTTTGGCCTGTAGCTTCAGGGGGGCACGTGGCCATGGCGGGGGAAGGTCATCTTCCCGCTCTGCAGCTCGATTGCTGCCTGCCCACAGAAACAGGCACAAAGCTGTCGCAGGTGCAGGTGAAGTACAGGCAACGGATTACAAATGCAGAAAGTGCTGATGGCAGGCAAACCGTTCCCTTTCCTGAAACTTGGCACATAAAGGGTAACAAGGAAAGCTGCAAGGAGAACAAGCAAGGCAGTTATTATTCCAGCTGGTACACCTACAAGCGTTATTTCCTCCTTTTCCAGCTCTTCCTTTTGGATCCTTGCACTGACTCCATCCTTCTGGCTGAGCTTTGTTTTCTTTGAAACTTCTGTTGGTGCAGCTTTCCAGATGCTTTCACGGTTGATAATTTTCTTAAATAGTCATAAGATGCAAATCTGCTACAAGGTTTCAGCTAAGTGGAATGGGTCAGAAGGGGCTCGGAAAAGTTTTATGATGTCCCTGCCCCTGAACACAGAGGGTGGCCGTGGCCCGCACCACCTGTGCATGCTGACACTTAAAGCCACACCATGTCTGGAGATGCCTTGCCCTCCTATGAGTGGGGCAGGGTCCCACTAGAGCTGATCTTCCCCCCAAAACTGCCCCTTTGACTTCAGTGGGGGTTAGACCCAGCTCTTCCTGGAGAAATGATTTGGTTTAATAGCAAAGAAAGACAGTTAGTAATGCTCTTGTTAACGTGCTCTTCTCTCCCCCCCTGCCCAGCTGCTTCTTACCCCGGAGGTTCAGCAGCACAGCCGAAAGCGAGGGGCTGTTTGACCTTCCCTGCTGCAGGAGCCACTGCTGAGTGACACACAGTTCACCTTCAGGGCTGGAGTACGAACTGGCAGCCCTGCCAGCCTGGGTAGCAAGATACCATGTTTAGGCATTAAACTAGGGCACTTGCATACCAGCACAGGCCGCTATTTTAGTGGGTATATGAAGTTGCTCCCTGCTCTCCACCCCTGTGGGACAACGGAACTGCTGCAAGCACGGGATATCCTCTGCCTGGTGGATAAAGCTATTAAAAATGGGCTGTGTTTTGTCAGTAATACTTAGTTCATCTAGCTGAGTAACTGTAAAAGTACCAGCCCAGCTTAAGGTATAGTGATACACGCTGTAAATGAAAGCAGTACGCTCGGGGCTCAGCCCCCGGGGTCCTGCGCACGGTGTGCTCACGTCTCCTCAGCAATGTGGGTGTAAAGCTCTTCTCCTCTGCCTCAAATCAAAGCCAGTCGCAGTGATTCTGTGGAGACCATCCAGGATGTAACTCAGCTATGCTAAGTACCATAAAATTGTGATATTATTATTCTTCATTGTTTGTAGCTTGGAAGCCTGTAGAGGCCTAGCTTGGAGCAGTCCATTTTATTAAGCTCCATCCAAACACAGTGAGATAGTTGTTCTTCCGAAGAATTCGTATTCTCAAAATGCAAGTCGCGCCGTTTGTGTTCTTGTATCCATGCAACCTTGTTGCTTTTACAACATTACACATTTGTCCTGTGAGATTCCCTCCCTTACAATAAAAACTCACGAGAATGATACACACATTTTCAGCTCTGCACACACCAGAGGCTGCAGGATCCAGCAGTACCCAAAGGACAAAGGAGATACGAAGGCTGCTGTAGTGGAATTGCTAATTTATTTTGAACCGCAGATGTTTGCAATGGCTGTGAAGTTTCCTAATTGAATTTCTGACCCTTTTTGTCACAGAAACCCAGTTAATATAGGGGAAGGAAAAGAGCAAATAGAAGGATTGGTTTGCCTTTTTTTGCTTTCATTTTCTAACAGAAAGTCCAGTGTAGAGTTCTGTACGTTTTTCTTTTAATTTTCGTACACCTAGGAATGCAGCAGCCTGGTCCTCACATAGTCTCAGTGGTTGCACATAGTTCAAAGGACCAGGCATGAAGTCCCCAGGGCAGTGCAGTATCTCTCCAGAGGGCTTCGTGGAGCCCATGCTAACGGAGTCCCCCAAAGCAAATCCTCTCTGAGCGCTTCCATCCTTTCGAGGCATGCTGTTGGGCACAGACCCACTAATGGAGGTGGCCAGACCAGAGCAGGCAACCCACGTTGTGTCTTCTGTTCCCCAGGAGAAATTCCCAGGGAATTCAGTGCTTTCCAGCTGCTTATTCTCAATACTTTGGACTTACACAATTTCTTACTAAAAGCTGATAGAGATCCTCTATAACCACAAGGCACATCAGTCATCAGAAATGCAGAGAGGACATAGTGAAGCTACGTAGTGAACCTGCCATGCGACTGTGGCCAAGTTGCAGATGAGAAGCTGGGAGCAGCCATTTCCAAAGCTCTTTTTTCTCAGCCACCCACCACCTCAGGACAAGTTTTAGCATTGTCCTGCTATGTTCCAGGTCCAACAGGCCTCCTAGAAGCACACAGCGGTCACATCATTTGGCTGTGTCACGTAGACATCTTAGCTTGGTCTGTCACCTGCTAGCCACCATCGCATTCACCGGGAGCAGGTTCTTGCCCATGATATGCTGCTGGGCTGCAAAGAGGATACATACCTGCATTTACACCAGAAGCGAATTTCTTGGTTCTTGCAAAAAGTGAAGCGCAGAACCATCTTCTCCATCCTATTGAATGTAGCATTTGTTTACCTTTCAGCAGTGATTTGTGGAGCTGTACCAATCAGTCTGGATACAGAACTCCTTCTTTCTTAGAAATCGGTGAGAAATACAATGTTAAACCAGAGCACAGGCAATGGCCCTTTAAGCATTGTCTGTTTAACTGTAGCACGATCTCTCCTGCACTCGAGTGCTTTCCATAAACAGCAAGTCATCCTGGAAGGGGAGGGAGAGGATGATAAATAATCCTGTTATTCATGCGACTGCGTTCTTTCATGAAACTGGGAAAAGGCGAAATAAAGTGGCGACTGCGAGACTGAGAACAAAATGCAAGGCAGTGGGTTGTGTTGCTGCAGTTATTTTGGGCTAGAAGAAAATCTGAAAAGAGAAAGGTGAGCAGAAAAATGTTTAAAATGCCAAGAAGAAAGCCAAGAGACAGGACATAAAAGAGCAGCTTTCTCTGCATCCCTGCTTTGTGTCTTGGCTAACTGCTAGGGCTGGCTGTAGCTCTGGCTGCCCACCGCCTCCTCCCGTGGTGTGGCTACGCTGGAGGCTTTCTCCTGCGCTTGCACCTTGCCGAGAGGTGGGAAGTGGGAGACGCTGGAGCTCCAGTAAGGACAGCTGGGCAAGGAGAGAGGCAAAAGTGGGCAAACCCTGGGAAAGAAATCCCATGGAGCAATGGGGAAGCAGAGAAAACACCTGTTTGCTGAGGGTCCTAGCAAATGAGCTCTAATTAGTTTTGCCGGGACAGTCCGTGGTGTTCCCTCCATCATGCTTTGCCCCTGTGCCAGAGGTGCCTCTGCAGTTCATGGCGGAGGCGTTGGTGCCCACGCTGCAGCCGCTCCAGTTCTCCATCTGCCCTCTCCGTGCATCCCCCTGGGCCCTGAGCCGGGACAGCTGAGGCCCAGGCATCCGTCCCGTTCGGTCGCCTCTGCTCGCGGGCAGCCTCCCGCAGAGAGCTCGGACAGACAGCTGCAGGGTAACATCTTAAACCACTGCAGCTGTTTGCTCTGCATGTGAGTCAGAGCCTCCCATCCCTGGGATGCTGCTGGAAGCAGCCTGGCCCCGTACTGCAGCCAAATTGCCTGGTACCAGCCCGGTCTGTGATTTGTAAGAGCATCTTATACCAGGAGAGTGTGTCAGCCCCTCTTAAGACTTCAGTAATGACACAAATCCGTTCGGTGGTGTGGCATTGGGGATTAGGACAAGGTGGGCCACATTGTTATAGTCTTCCAAAAGTGCCTCTTACCCATGTAACTTCGTGGCATCAGTGCAATTCCTTCAGGCTTATAAAAGCTTAAGCCATTGTAAACAAGGCAGCCTTGGAGCCTAGGTATTGTAGAGAGAAAATTCCTCTCCATGTCCTAGATATTTCGGATGGAACAAAAAAAGAAGAACATTTAAGACATCAGCTTCTCTGCTAGTGTGAATGGGACCAGCTCCATTTAACTTCAGTCCGGCGTCTCTGTTATACCGTCGTCGTGTGAAGCTCCTGTTAAGGCAAATGGGAATTACGCATGGTGTGATGAGAAAGCACCAGATACCTTTGTAAATACTGCACAATCACATGAGCCACATGTATCTTTCCTGAGACACCCTGCCAAACTAGCAGGTGTTTTTTACATCAGGCCTTATATTAACACACTCCTACGTGTGTCTGGCTGCATCTGCTGCATTAACGATCATGCGGTGCAGAATGGCTGGGTTGGTTGTGAAGTTAAATACCATGGGCAACAGCCCAGCCACAATGCGTAGAAACGTTAAACTGCTTCTGTTTGTATCGCAGGGTTTGTTACTCCTGTTCCTTCACTACGACTTTTTCTCACTTTCCTCTTCTCGCTGCATTTTTTCTTTGTTCCTGCCCATCCTTTCGCCAGTTTGTGGTTTCCAGATCGCCTCCATCTCTTTGTTTTCTCCATCTTTTGCCACAGCTTTCCTGTCTCATTTCAGTTTCTGTGGATGCCAGAGAAGATGAAAGTTGTAGCCAGCCAACCCCAACTGCTCCAACACATCCTGACAGCCCTGGAGCGATGGGATGCTCCTCCAGCTGGTGCATGTCTGGAGTCCAGGGGTAGTGCTATGAGGGCTGCTGGTTGGGGACCTTGCCATTTCAACTCTGGATGCTCTTAGCGGCTGCTGTGGAAGTGAAAAAGGCCAGATCAGGGACTGATGCTGTTTGAGTGCCTGGTCCACTTCTACTCTGAATGCAGACAACAAGCATAACTGGTGGGTCTGTGTCCAAGTCCAAAGCCTCTGGGGAAAATATGTGCCCTTAGCGACAGCCAGTGTAAAATCCTGCTTTTACAGAAGTCAGTGGTAGAAGTCTTTGGGGATTAGTCTTCTATTGTAATTATCAATGACTTCAAAAATATTCTGTGGCCAGGCATGAAAGCCATTCAGAAACAAGGAAGGGCCAAATCTGAAGCCAGCTAACATAGATTTCTACCAAAAAACCCCACCTGTCTTTGTAGGGCTGATACTGAAGTTAGGTAGAAATTCCCAAGGGCATCAAAGAGGTGTGCATGTTCAACGCCTACTGAAACGGGAGTTGGGAGCATTGCTTAATGAGAAGGATTTGAAAAATACTCTTCTGTCCTCCTTTGTTTAAAATTAAGATTCAAACATCCATGCTAGCATGGTGTCCGTTTCCACTGCTCATGCTTTTAGTCTTGTAGTTGTCATGGTCCTTCATGGAGGTCTCACCTTTGGTCCCAGGCTCTCTTGGCCTAAGGTTTAGTTTTTGCAGTACTTCAACAGCGTATGCACATACACAAAGAACAACAGCTGGTGGATCTCTTATTCATGGCTTAATCACTTCCCTCTGGAGGTGTGCGGTGTGATGTGTGGTCTTACTCAGCCCTGGCTTTCTGAGGGATGGAGAGGCAGGGTCAAGCACAGCCCAGATTCAGCCCAGCACTTAAGCGTGTGACTAACCCACGGCATGGAGTGTTCTCTTGACGTCGTTAGGATGGACCTGCTTCTTTTCCTGGCATTAAGCAAGTATTTAGTCTTTTGGAGTTTGCCTTACCACACCCTTCCCATCTCATGCTCGTCTCAACATCACATTGCTAACTGCCCACTGGGTTTCCACACATCTCCGCTGACTTTGCCCAGGCCGTCCCTCTGATCTCATAACCACATCTTCTCTGGTGGTTCACCATGTGCCCGTGGTCCCACCCTCCATAGGGGTTTGCTGCATCACTGCTACTTTCCCATCCATCTGGAATTTCCCCTGAGGCCCCTGAGCCACCTACTCCCATAAAAGTCATCAGAAACCTTTTGCTGGGGGGGACTTTCTGCATTGCGTCTTGTGTTTCTTTGCTTCATGGTTGCGTAATCGAAATTGGCTGTCGATTTCATTTGAAACGCCATTACACCAGAACAGGGCCTCAGCATTCGCAGCACTTGAGAAAGATAAAATAGTGATAAGGAGCCAGATGGCTCAAGAGACTGGGAATCAGCAATGGAGTCTTTAACTTCTACATCACTGCTTCAAAACGCAGCTCGTGGTCTCAGTCCAATTTCTAGTGTACGTATGGTCATGCCAGAAAAACTTCCCCCATAAAACAGCACCTGCTTTGGCTGGGAGGCCTGAAGAGGTGTGTGGTGGTTGCCTCAAACCAGAGCGAAATGTCACCTGCTGCGCAAGGGGGACATGGTCACGGTGGCACGAGCAGTGCTCATGCACGGTCTGTGGCAAGGGAAATTCCAACTGCAGCGCTGCCCACCTGGCCGGCTTCCGCAGGAAAGACATTTCCTTCTCTCCCAAATTACCTTTCAAGCCATTTTAAAAATAGCCTCGTTGCTGAGTCTCATGAAGACTGTAACTCTGCAGTGCCAGAGGTCTGGCTTTGATCCCGCATGTACCTAATGAAAGACTCTTCAGAGGTGAGGGACGCTTTGCCAAAGTATCAGTAGAAAGAGTAAGAAGCAAGTAAGAAATTTGTGTCTGGAGTGTCCCTAGGATAAAAACAGTGTGAGAACAAAATCTGGCCATGCACAGAGGAGCCAAAAGCCATACTAAGCTCCAATTTCTTGCAGTGTAGTCTTCCTTCCTGATGATGGTTACTTTCTAAGGTAGCTGTGCATGAATTAGAAAGAAGCAGGTGCCGGAGAAGAGGTGACTATGAAATGGCACTAAGGTCATTACACACGGAGCAGGAGAAAAGCAATCCAGCCTTCCAGGTTTCATTTACTAAAACCATAATAGTCTGATAGGGCATCCGACCCCTTCCTGGCAAGGTCTTTGCTGTATGTGAAGGCAACAGAGCAAATGACTGTTTTTCCTTGCAAGGCTTCTTGGCTTGAATGTTCTCCCTCCTCAGCCCATGTTCACTCAGCTGCTCTCTCCCAGTTTCCCCTTGCCCCAGCTGGAAAGGTGCCCAGAAACTCCCTCCCCAGCTTAAGGGCCAAGACCAAAACAGCCGAGTCAGGCTTGTTATTTGGGTCTCTACCCCACTTCGCCTCCCTGCGCAGGTCCATCTCGTGCCTTCCTCCTTGTTTTGGCTGCATACGCTCCCCGCGTCCCTCGGTGCTCCTGGCTGTCAGATGCACATAGCCAGCCAGCGCGCTGCTGCTCCCACGTGCCCCCCCATAGCGGTCCCACGCCGCACGTCTGCGGCCCCACGGCAGCCCTGGGGATCTGCTTCGTACCATCAGCAATTGTTTGGTTTATATTCACATATCGGGCTATGACCCTGAGCTGGCTTCTCCCTTTAAATTCCTTCCACTTGGCTCTGCCCACACTGTCCACAAAGCCTCTCAAAGAAATGCGGCTTGAAAAACAAAAATATCTAACAAGAAGAAAAACCCCTTCACAACAAAATGTCCTTCTCTCTCCCGGCAGCTCTGCTTGGGTGCGGTTTTCCCAACACTCCCCCGCAACGGAGACGCAGAGTCTGTTTGGCACTGCTCACTCCGGCACTGCAGGCGACAGGGTCACCCCACTGCTGGGCACAAAGCACTCAGAAGCCGTCCCTGTCCGCAGGGCTCATCCTGGCTCACGAGGAGCCGGGTGCCTGCCTGGGGTCATCACACTGCTGCAAAAATGTGCTTTTATCCGGCTTTCATCCCAAGACCCGTGTCGCCCTTTCAGCCTCTGCTGTTACGCAGTGCTGCGTCTTGTGCTGAGCCCACGAGCAGGGTGGCATGGCCCACAAGTCTTCTCCTCCGTGGTGAAGAGCCCGTGAAAGCCCCTTGCAAGGCTCATTCGCTCCCTTATATATATATGTATATATATATAGGGTTGTCCCTGTAGAGTGGCAGCTCCACGCGTGTGCCGGTGGGTGGATAGCTTTGCATTTGCCCTCATGATTTCATGCCAGAAACATTTGCAAGTTCAGCTGGTTGCCTGATTTCCCTCTGTCTCGCTCTCCCTTTCGCAGTTACTCACCCAGTCTAACGAAGGCGCCCCGCACTCGTCCCCCCCAGCAGGCCACAAGCGCTCGCGCTTGGGTTTCTTTTTGCATCCCTACAGCTTTACCATTCCCTTGTCCTGCCCCAAGTTCTTAAAGATTAAAACACTTTCAGTAAGATCAAAATAAATTATGTCATAACATTGCTGTTATGAAGCCTCCCCTTTCGCCTCTATTTTCAGCAGCTATTTTGGGATGATTAATAATTTACAGCGAGGCTTGGCACAGCAGTGGTTAAAGGGCTGAAGCCGATCTGACGCAGGAGCCTTCTGGACAGAAGCAGTTTTATAAAGTCTTATAAGTGCTATTCTTTCTTTAGGAAAGGAGTGGATTTTTTTTTTTTTAAAGTGTTGTGAGAACAGGAATGTTTCTTTTTTAGCCAATTCCACATACTTTTTGTTATAGGAGAAGATGTGGTCTGAGGGTTTTAGCAGAGGCTAAAACAGGGGAGAACTGGATCTATTTTGGTGGTGTATCAAGTGAATAGGAAATAATCGAAAATGCTGCATTAAAAAATGAGTTTAGCAGCAGCTCCAGGCGAACCGTGTTCTGCAGACAGCCCTCCCCTTACCTGCCCGGCACCCAACAGACTGCGCCGCTGGGTGCAAGCGCGCAGATTTGATCCATTTCCACCCTTTGGCCAAAATACATTCCTTTAATCGTGCCCTCCTGGGAACTGAGGTTTGGTGTGTAACTGTTTTTCTGTTGGTAAAATGAAGCATTTTGGCTCCCAGAGGTTGTTGCAAGGCTGTTTTGAGGAGCGTATGTTGGGTGGTGGACAGACAGGTCTTGCCTGGGGCTCCGCCGAGATGCTCTCTCACATGTTGGTTAATGGGCAGCGTGTGGCTTTGCTGGGGCTGAAGCACATCCGATAACCCCTGCTCCCCAGGGTGCCGGGACCCTTGTGCGGACTATTTCTCTTTCCCCACCTGCTGCTTGGGCTGAAACCAGAGCTCAGATTCACCCATTCCCATCCCAGCACCCTGTCTCCATCACACCCTGCTCGGTGGAAAGGTGACGGCGTTTTTTCAGGACCCCACGTGACAAACACATCCCCTGCTAAGGACACACACGGGCCCTATCGCTTCAGATACATGTCCAGGTCTGCCGACAGCCTCGCCTGTAATGATGGGTGGGACGTGAAACGGATTAAAAACCAGAGGCCAGAATTTTTTTTAGGTTAATCTGCTAATGCCAAAGGATCGTATTTGGCAGCAACATAAGGAGAGTTCTCGTCAGTTTATATTTCTGCTTTTCTTCCCTTTGACAGTCTAATTTTGTACGTCGCTGTGTGGAATACAGATACAGATAATCCTCCCCCAACTACCACCACCCTAGTCGTGCCCTGTGGAAATCTGTGTGCTGCCTGTGGGAGCTGGAGAGCCGTGGGTGCCGTGCTGGCCTAGAGACTATCTGGAGGGGCTTCAGAGCGTGACGGAGAGCTTAGGGTCACAAGAAGGGCTGCTGGAGACATGTGCAGAGCTTTTCATGAGCGCTTTCGAAGAAAATGATCTTTCACGTTTGCTTTGCGCTTTGGTGGAGGGGATAGCAGGTAGCTATTGGAAGATGAAATATTTTGATTGTCGCAGAGGAGAAACTCAGAATTTTCTCTGAAAACTTTCACACCAAATGGAAATTTTCTGACAAACTATTCAGCCAGAACGACCTTTTGTACTGCAGAACAAACTCTGATGAACATTTTTTCTGCCAGTTTTTTCTTCTGACATTATGAATCCTGATGGGAGATTAGCTAACGTGGCTCGTTCTCAGTGTATGTAGCATCGGAGAGGAAGAGTTGAAGCTATCTGAGATCTTGAAAACAACCACCCGGTGCCAATAAGCGATTTGAGATACCGCTAGAGCCAAAAAGCAGGAACCGTGGGCTAACATCAGTGCTGATGTTACTCCTAGCTATGGGTGAAGTTGCCCCAAGGCTGAGTTTGCCTCAAGAGAGTCAAGCTGGGGAGTGGATTAGCTTCTAAGAAACTCAGAGTGAATGAATTACGGGAATTAATTGGCAAGGTCAGCAATGAAATCATGAGTCCATCGCATAGGAAAGAGGATTCATTTCTAAAGGGCTAAGAATTGCCCCTTTGCTAGATTTATGGGGCTAAGGTGATGAGAGAGAGGTCAGATAATAACCTTTCAAATCACCAAGGCAGACCAAATATGCTTTGCCATCGTCCGCGTGCTTTTCGATGTATGTGTGTCATGTTTGGAAAACAAGGCCCCGTCTGTCCCTGCTGAAACAGAAGCAACAAAATAACACTGCTTGTTAGGGAAATGCCAAAACAGAAAAAAGATAATCGAAACATTCAGGCTGGCAGTAAATGGGGGATAAAGGCAATAAATCTTGAAAGCACGCTGCATTATCTCGGGCAGGAGCTGCTGGCGCTGCTCTTTGGCCAGCGTTACACCAGCCCGGGGAGGCTTTCTTTGGTGCCCGGTTATCTGGAGCGCCGGGCTTCAGCCAAGGCCACCAGCTTGCGATAGAAGAGGGACGTTGGATGGGAAAGGGTACAAGGATACACGTCCCTCCAGCCGCAGCTGGTTTCTCTCCTAATCAGAGATGCTCTGCGTGGGGAAACGGCTGCAGGTGAAATGGGGTTTATGGACTAAACCTGCGGCCACATAACCACCAAAGTGCTGCAAAACAGGAGGCAGAGAGGGGCGGCTTCACCAAGGAAGGAAACGTGGCCCCTTATGGGGCTGCTCCAAGGCCATCTAGCACGGTCCTGCTGCTCCCGCGTCGCCAAAGGGCTCAGTGGGCTGGAGGTTGCTGCTCCGGTACAAGCATCCTCCTACATCATTTCGAGGGCTTTCTTGATACCTGCACAAGCCAGCGATCCCTAGTGACTCTGAATTTATTTTAACATGAATAAACTCGGAGTAAGTGGTCAAGGAACCCCCATAATTGGGCTACAAATTTGACATAAAAGAAGACACAAACTTTCCTTCTGGATTTATGTAGAGTTGAAACACAAGCAATAGAGGGGGAAAAACCTGCAAACAAAAATAATATCCTTGAGTCTTCTGCTTATTACACGGCAACAAAGGCATGTGATGCTGCAAAGCTCTTGGCTCCTGGCCTCACCCTGCTCTCACACAAGTCTTGGAGAAGTTATGAAAGTCCAAAGGGAATCTGTGAGTTTTGATGAGGACTCCCCTGCCCTCGTGGCAGGAGTCAGCGGAGGTGTGCTGCAAGGCAACTGGATGATAGCGACCACTTCATTGCTGCCCAGCATTGCACCCTGTGGCTTTGTTCACCCAATTTTCCACCCTCAGTGTCTGCTCTCCTGTTGCGGTGCTAAGGTTCATCTGTGGGTGGTTTTCAGCCGGCAGCCTGTGCAGCAGCAAGGCCCAGCCTCAGCCAGCCAAAAAGGGTCACCTGCTGGGCTGTGGGCTCCAGGGAGCACATCAAAGCTGGAGGACTGCAATCCTTCTCTGAAGAGCAGCTCCCCTTTGAGATTTTTTTCTGCCCTTTTGCTTGCTTTGATGTTCTTCAGATGGAGACAGAATTTCAAAATGCTTGACTATAGGGAAAAAAATGTAGAGGAGAATGCTATTTCCCCCCTCTCCCCCATCTGCTCAAGTACTTGATCCTGCAAGTACTACCGAGACAAAACTGCGGTCAGTGGGGGAAAGATGTTTTTCAAGACAGCTCCAAGGTGGGCAGTAAGCGCAGAGCAATCAGCTCCTGTCTGTGTTGCTTTGGGCTCGTCAAGCAGTGGCCGGAGACTCTCCTGGGAGACCTGCTTTTTCTAAAGTGTCAGCATTGCTCCTTACACAGAGCACTTCGGTTTGAGGTCTCAAGGCACCACTGCAAGACCCCAGCTTGCTATGGAAATGTTGATCTGGGAAGGACTACCTCTCTTCTGCAGAACGCAGCCCTTTCTTTTTCTCTGCTGTAGTCATTTTTCTGCAATTATAACTTACCACTGAACAGCTTAAACTGCAGGCACTAATACAACACAGGCAGCAGCCTCCCTCTACCTTTGGGTGGACAGGGTGTATCAGATGGCACCCGGATGGTTTCAGCATGAATCACTCACTGCCTCTGTAACCAACATTCCCATAACCTAAATCTATCAAAAAGAACATAAACCACATCAGAAGCCAGTTCTCAGATAGTCATTTGCTAAGACTTTGGAAATCTCTTATATTAAACAGATTGTCTCTTTATAGGAGTATGAAGCTGCCCTAATGACACAAAGGGTGGAAAGGGACAATCTTCCATCTGGGAAGGCTGTTTAACTTTTCTTGGCTTCCTAAAAAGCCATTGTCTTGTAAACTGAGCATTCCTCCGCTAGTCTGGTAGACACAACATTCCCCATGTCCCAGCCGAACGCAGTGCAGGGCCGGCTTTGCTCTCTGCAGAGCAGTGGTACCCGAGCCGGCCAGCCTGGAGAGCCCTGGGCACAGCCCCTGGGGACCAGAGGTGTGGGCAGGCTGGTGCCAGCTGCCCCTGAAACACCCCATTCGGAGCACGACGTGCTGCCAAACACGGTCCTGGGCTGGCTTTTGCATCTGGACCCTCAGCAGTGGCCTCTGGCCTGTTGTTTTTTGGAAGGATGCACTTTGCTCCAGGCACTCACTGCGTATCGACTCCCTCCTTTCTCCCTCTGCTTGCCGGTGCCCTCCCACGCCATCCCTGCATGGGGTGCCCACTGAGATTCAGCTCCAGGTGATGTGGCAGAGCAAGAGGTGTTAGTCTTCAACCTTTTGGTTGTGTCCTCTGCCGAGCTGTGTGATACCAACAGCAATTCCCACCCCACACCTCCCCAGTGACATTTAAGTTCATGAATCAAACCTAGGAGCTTTCACACCGCGAGTCGCTGGGCTTGCAGGGATCTCACTGGGGTCAGCAGCAGCCTCTGAAGCTTTGATCTGGTGGCTCTTAAGTTTCTCCATGTGGCTGGAGATACGATGAAAACCCCAGATCTTAGGAAGATGAACTGCTGCATTATAAAGGCTGCCTTGTTTCTTACCAGCCACCTGGGCAGCAAGCAGGGCCAGGTTCACTCACGCTGGTCACCCAAGGAGGGTGACATCTCAGGGTACTAACTAACATCCATCAGACACCCTTTGCTTGCAAACTACGCACAGTTTTTTTCTGCAGCTAAAGAAGCAACTGTGAGTAGCAGTGAGGTGTCAGCTACCGACACCAAGTCAGATCTTACAGGAAAAAGGTTCTACTTCCATGTTATGATGACAGCAGGCGTTTTTATTCTGCACCAGCAGCTTTTATTCTTAGCTTCCTTCATCTGTTGGCAATAACATATTCAGTTTCTGTTTGTGTACATGCTCTGGTACATGCTATTGTACAGCTGATGGTCCTTAAATTCACGCTTTGTTGAAGGTAGATTTCTTTCAGAAAGGGTTTACATTACTAAAGGTAGCAAGTCACAAAATAAAACCATTGTTACAAATATCATTTGAAGTTAATCTTTGCATAATCTGCAGTAAATATTTATACGCAATACAAAAGTGGCTGGATTTGTTTACAGTTTGAAATTGTTGGAGAGAGGGTTCCATATAGATTAGTCAGCTAATCTCCTGTAATCTGTTTAAAAAGCAACCGAAATGGGTTTTGTTTCACTGACTGTGAAAGCCCCATGTGCGCAGTGACTTCAGATAGGGAACGGATTCAGGCACAAAAGGGCATTTACCTTGTGGGCGCTCGGAGCATTGCTCGCATTGCAGGAGAGCCATAAATTTCCTCTTCTGCCTCAAAGAATGGGACAGCTGCAGTGACTGAGTTTGAGCTGAGATGGGTGTCGGGCTCTTCTATCCCATTTCCTTGCTGCAGCGTTTGAACTACATCGCCTGGGGATAAACTGATCTTTGATGAGGCACCTGCAAGGTGTTTGCACAGAAGTCGTCCTTTCTGAATTTATTCTGTTTTATTTCGCTCCCTCCTAAGGAAAATCTACTTGAGGGGCCTCTACGCTAGCATGCTCCTGAGTTAATAAGGAGTTACTCCTGCGAGTTTTCTTGATGCTTCTAAATTTTGGGAGGAACAGGAAATTATCCCATATCCTTTACTCACAACTCAACTTTGCTTACAAGGAAATTGCAGCTGAAGGTGGAAAAACACTGTAGATACCATACTTCACAGAAGGTCTCTGGCTGATCTGGGCTCCCATGGGACCTGTGTGTCACCTCTGTGCAGGTGCTGCAAGGCTCAAGCTTGGACCTTTAATAGACCAAGGAATTAAGAGCAAAACATGGGCAGCAGGCTCAGAGGTCCTCCTCCAGCGAAGCAATGAGCTTGGCTGCAAGGTTCATTTCACACATGGCTGAGATGGTGTGAATGGTGATGAAATCCTGTTTCATGGTGGTTCATCATGCACCAGTATCTGGAGGTTGCAGAGGGATCCCTCCGGGCCCCTGTCCCCGATGTGGGGATGCTCATGCAGAGGTGGCCCCGCTGAGACAGCACGCTGGCTGCACCTGGGTGAGTCCTGAGCCCCTGCACCCTGTCTCTCCAGGATGTAGGCACGAGCCAGGCAGGGAGCAGCCCTGCTGGGGGAGAAACGGGCTGAAACAATCCTCCCTGTGGGTATCAGGACACTTTATTTCCCATTTACCCACCACACCTGGGACCGACCAGGCGGCTATCAGCAGAGCCCACTGCCACGGAGGACGGGGTTGCCCTCATCTCTCTGCTCCTCACTGGTTTCAATCCCCAGCTCCTGCACACCCTGCACTGGGCAGCCTGGGCACCCCCCGCCTCTAACCTGCTCCTCCGTCTGGGTCAGCGCAGTAGCTGCAGCCCAGCTCTGCTCCTGGGGTTTGAGACCGAGAACCTCCCCAGGGAAACCCAGGGAAGGAAAAACACATCTCACCTCATCCTGTAAACAGCAACACCCACAGGACTGCGGATCCCAGCCTGGGGAGGGATCTGGCCCATCACCTGTGCTGCCCTCTGGCAAATGCATCAGCTTGTGGTGCTGGAGCAATCGCTTTTTTTTTTTCCCCTACCACATATCCCCAGTGCCGGTAGATTATTTCAGTGTGGGTCCCTCTGAATAATACATTCATCTGCAGTCCTTCCCCCACCCCGTCCTCAGCAAGGCCTTCATTAGTTGAATACAGTGGCTCAGCTCCAGCACGCACAGCTGCCGTCACTGCTGCAATTCTTTCGCCTTGAGAAAAAGCATATACAATTTAATATGCTCCTGGCACAACAGCTTTTCTGTAGCAGAGGAGGCGGGTTTGTTTATGGCTATTTTGATAGGGCAGCTTTCATCCGGACACAGGTTCTGCTGCATCTCCCCGCTCGCACAAGGGTGCCTTTGTTGGGCTGGTTCTCGTGTTCCTCAGAAACCTCTGGCCGTTTCGGTACCTTCTCCTGCCCCCTGCAAATACAAGTTTTAAAAAGCCCTCCTTGGCTAATCCTGTATTTATCTAAAAACTAAATCCCGGGCTAAGAGCCAGAAATGCAAGGCAATAGGAGAGGGTGTGATGCTTTACTGGATACGTGTCAAGGATATGAACCATCCTGCCATCTCATGGGAATTCGGCCCATGGTAGCATGTGCTGGATGCATCTGAGCGCCTGCGTCAGTGGGAGCAGAGCTCACGATGCTGCCGGTGGCCGTTAGCGGTGACTTGCAGGCTTGCCAGGCGCGGGAGCAGCAATATTGCTTTCCCAGATCGCTTCCTCGGCCTCGCCAAGAGCCGTAAGAACCGCGCGCGGGGGCATGACTCCTTCCTCCCGACTGCAGGACCAAGACCAGGGCTTTTCCATCTCTGCAGGAGTTGGCACTAAGAGATGCAGATTCTCTTCCGGCAGCGATCCCCGCAGTCATCGTTACGCAAGTTAAACTGTGAACAGTGACGCATCTCCCCGCTCGGTGCTTCTGCAGCGCGCTCAGCTCCCCGGGCAGGGTGGGGTGCGGAGGAGATGCACCTCCAGGCTGGAAAGTCTCAATCAAATAACCCAGAGCCTGCAAAAGCAGCCAACTACTTCTATCTGGCAAATTGCTTGAGCTGCCCCTGGATGAGAAGGAGAAATAATCTCTTGTATTTTTCAGCTGCTAAGCTTGTTCCCTCTCACTGCCGTAGTGGAAATAAATGGTGGGAGGGTTTAGCCAGCACTAATTCATTGCCACGTTCGATGTGAAGTTGCTGCGACTTTGCTTGGCCCACAAATACAACTGAGAAAACGGAATGGCTAGAAATACGACTAATCATCCGATCATCGTAAACACATGGTAACGAAACAGAGTCACTCTGTGGCGCATATAAATTCCACACATGTGGAGGAATGCAAAGCAGCTATTGTACCCCCACTTTGCAGATCCATTGCACTATTTTCCCAGTTTATCTGGAAAATACATACTGCATGGTACTGTACGTCGTATTTCACTGCTATGCACCATGATGTCTTCTAATGGAACAATCCCCATGCTTGTAGTCTAAGGGCAATACAAAAGTGCTTTCAAATAATAACAATACATTTTCTGTATAAAGAGAGGATAGGGAGTAGCCACTTCCCAGAAAGGCTTGATTTCCCTAGAGCCAGCAGCATGAACATCCAGAGCGCCAGTAACAGCAGGCAGTGGTGAGAAAACCCCTACCTCATCATCAGTCTATACGTCCCGTCTCCAACTGCCAGCTCTTGCAAGGAGCGGAGGCTGTTAGCACCCACCAAGGGTACGGTGAATGCACCCGGCGAGTCCTGGCAGCACGAGGCTTGATTTATCCCATTGGCGCTTGGGCGAGGGGCACTTTTTTGGCAACTTGACTCTTCCAGCTTCGAGCCGAAGCTGTGAGTAGAGAGGAGCAGCGTTCTCGCAGCCCAGCTACCAGAGATCGCGCAGCAGCGCAGCATCTGCCAATTCATTCAGTGCTGCTGGCCCATGCAGCAACATGGCACGCTGCTGTTCCATGTTTGGAGACAGTTTATACTGGAATAGGAGCAGTCTTCTTGGGTAGAATGATTATTTTTTTCCTCCATGAGAGCTCACGACTTTTTTAAAGAGAACTCTGCGCACCTAAAATTGCCTAAGCACAAGAGGACGGGATGTGTGTTGCAGCCTGTCTGGGCAGCGGACGCTTTCTGTGGTACTTTTGCAGAAAGTGACTTGAAAACAAGGATTAAAACATGGCTGGGGAGGGGCTGGAGCACTCAGAGGAGAGAAGTTACCCGTGGACTTCTGAGATAGGAGTCAAGAGTATGCCCAAGGAGACGCTCGTGCTTTGCTTTCCTTTCCCAGGCAAAGTGCAGCCTCTTTTCTAAAAGCTGAATCCAGATTTTTGGACATCAGAAGAATCACTCTGGTATTGGAGACTGATCAAGCACAAAAAACATCCTCAGCCTTCGCAAAAATAACAGATGGCTGCAGATGCCAGCTCCTTTGGCCAGGCAGCTTTTTCAGAGAAAAGGCCAGCTTGTTGTGCAAGTGCTGCATCCCAGATAAAACTCTGCCGAGCAGCAAAGAGCCATAGAGAAGCCCTTGGAGGAGGAGCATCAAAGCCAATGCCTTCCCGTAACATCAGATTTTCAAGGCTACACATATGCTCATATCCAAATATGTTCTTCTCCGGAGAGAAGTGGGACCTACAGAAGTGACTCTGGCTGTGGAAATGCTCTTACAAGTTTCTGAGCAGTCGTGTGCATCTGAAGAAAGCGAAAATGAGCTCCAGTCAGAGTTGCCAAATCATTAGAAACAAATTAAAAAAACATGCCTGGGGAAGTAAGAGAAGATAATTTTGTCTCTACTGCGTCCAGCTGTGGAGTCCTCAGCACAGGAAAGACAGGGACCTGTTGGAGCAGATCCAGAGGAGGGATACAAAAATGATCAGCGGGATGGAGCACCTCTCCTGTGAAGAAAAGCTGGGAGAGTTGGGGCTGTTCAGCCTGGAGAAGAGAAGGCTCCGGGGAGACCTTAGTGCGGCCTTTCAGCGCTTAAAGGGGGCCTATAGGAAAGATGGGGACAGGCTTTTTAGCAAGGCCTGTGGTGACAGGACAAGGGGTGATGGTTTTAAACTAAAGGAGGGGAGATTTAGGCTAGATATAAGGAAGAAATTTTTTACAATGAGGGTGGTGAAGCACTGGAACGGGTTGCCCAGAGAGGCAGTGGAGGCCCCATCCCCAGAAACATTCAAGGTCAGGTTGGACGGGGCTCTGAGCAACCTGATCTTGTTGAAGATGTCCCTGCTCACTGCAGGGGGGTTGGACTGGATGACCTCTAAAGGTCCCTTCCAACCCAAAGCATTCTATGGTTCTATGGTTCTATGAAGTGTGAGCTTTTAAACCAGCTAGTGCTCACTGGGTCAACGGTGCAACAACAAAAAGTCTTCCTACTCTGCTAACTCCCATCCACCCACAACAGTCTTTGTATTCATGTAGCACTGCATGAGCAGCAAGCAATAGGATCTCTGGCTCTCTTTAAGATCATCATGATTTTGCCTCTGCACAAGAGAATATTCTCTCTCTCGGCTGCTACACAGACATGTGCGCAAAGAACAAACATGATCTCTTCCATAAATAGGTCAGTGAAAGGATTTATGCACCATTTAAGACTTCAAAACTGAATGCGATGCACACGCCTTGTGCAACCTTCACAACAGAAGAAATGTCACCCTTCGTGCGGCGACTCCACTTCTGAAGACCACTTACTGCAAGAAAAACAAACCAGCAGCCAACAACCAAGCTGGCGTGCACTGGGATTTCTTGGTTCTCTGCCACAGCTCTTGTTTTCCACCAACACCTGGACGGGTAACATGGTGTCAGACTGTGCTTGCTTGAGGATCAAGGATTCAGGGGGTTCATACAACTCCAGAACTTTAGGTGCCCATCGCCACAAAGCAGTGGGGATGCTTAAGAGAGCTTACAGTAATCTGATACACACGCTAAAGCCTGGTCCGCCACATGGGCCTTGTAAAAAACCTGGAGGTACAATTAGTTTCTATTAAAAAAAAAGGTCTTTTCTTTTGTCTTGGGAGTCCTGAAATGGCTGCGACACAATTAAAACCAACCGAAAAAAGAATGACAATGACAAGTGGTGAGATGCTCTTTTCTGGGGAGCGTGGGCTGGTAATGTCCTTCTGGAAGAACCTCAGAGAGAGTGGTCACTTTTGATTACTACATAATGTGAGTAATTCTCTGGAAAGACGAGTCCTCCCCGCCTGAATCATAGCAAAGGGGGGAAAAATAACACACTCCAAAAATGGAAAGCTGGACAGCCCTTGGATGCTGGGAGCCGCCCAAGATTCCTGTGCGGGGGCCACCGCAGAGAAGCTGCACAGAGTGAATCCACAAGTCCTGCACGCTGCTCTGGGGTGACGGCTCCAGCACCAGAGCCAAGCTTGGACCACAACACACCTACTTAAGTGGCCACCCAGAGCTCTGGTGGATACCATAGGTAGTGTGGCACTAACAACATGCTAAACACCTCTTCCTCACCCAGAAGCCATGCTCTCCAGTCCTTCAACCCATGCATTCACACTGATGCAGGAGATACAGGAGGTTCTTTTGGAGGCTCTGCCTTCCCTGAGAAGTTTGTCCTCAATGTGGTTCTTGGCCATCCCACTGCATGAACACAAGCCATGGCAGCAGCGTGGTACCTCTCTGGTGCCAAAAATGGCTTCATGCTTCAGTCCCAGGGCAGCTGCACTTCTAAAAATCCATGCATGGCCAGAAGTTGAGAGGAACGATTGGGACAGATCCCCAGTGTAGTCAGGGCCATGGGCTTTGTCTGTGATACTGGGGGGAAAAAGGAACAGCATTGGTATTTGAGAAAGCGTCTGTTCTTCCCCAGTTCTTCCCACTGGCTGTACAACAGACTCATCAGCAGTCCTGTGGGTTTCGAAGCTCTACACAGGGTCCCTGCGACCAGCGGGACAGCTCACACACTTCATGTTCCACAAGTGCTTAAATGCCTGGCTAAACTGGCACCTAAACAACAACATGAAGGTCCAAGAGACACCTTGAACCCCTGTGTCTTTACGTAGACATATATAGTTACATTTAAACACAAGAAATCTTTTTCTTCATGCTTATCCTCCAGAAAACCAGTTTGGTTTCCATTGCTATATATAGCACTGGGATTCCTGGTCTATGTTTTGTCCCTTTGCATCTGATTATTTTCAGTAGAGTTCAGACTTTTTATGATAATGCAGATTTTAACAAGAACATGACTTCTATTCATACAGACTCCCATTATTAATAAACCCACAATGGCCACATATAATGTAGAAGAATTTTATTCATACCATAATTCTGTCCCATCATCCACTGCAAATATGACAATTATCTTTAAAATGTCATCGAATATGATTTTGTTCCACTTAAAGCATAGGAATCCTGGTGTTAAATGGTTAAACACTTCTGTTGAGATTGCTTATAACAGAACCATAACTCAAACGTATTTTCCATGAGCTGTAAAGGTTTAAAGCAAAGAATCTGTGTTGTGTGTGTATGCTCGAGTGACTTCTAAACAGTGAGGCTAATACTTGGTGTTTAACAAGAAATGTATCTTGCGTATTATGCGAAACACTCACGATTTTTTACCAATACAACAGAAATGCAATAGGTAAAAGAACACACATGAGCGACCTTTAAAAAATATTTCTTTTAAAAATTGCACAAGACAATACAAAAACAGTGAAGCAACTCAAAAGTTTTTCAAATACATAAACATTGATCTCTCTCTATATAATGGGGGTCTGCCTATATAAATGTACGTGATAAAAATTGCAAGGGTGAAAAATGTGAATGGTCGTATTTAATAACACGCGCAAGAAGCATAACGTAACCATAATAAATAGTAGCAACAAATATACACTGACAGGACCACTGAAAATATGCTGAAATAAATTAAGCACCTTGACGTGATGAGAAGAGTCTGAAGTCGAGAAGCAGTCAGCTCTGTAAAAACCACTGTGGGCAGCTACTGGAATATTGGGCCCTCTTGGTGGGAGTCGATAGGAAAGTCCCAAGTTAATTTTTGTTAATTCCAAAGAAGAAAGCACATTGCACGTCAGTAGGAGTCATTTTAGCCATGTTCTTCACTGACACCTCTAGTTTCAAAAGGGAGATTGCTGCCTTATTTCACTGCATAACCTTTGGCATGTAAAAGGTACGGAAAGTTCGGATTTACCCAGAAGAATGCTATCGTAAAGAAGAAATAGAATTTTGCCACAACTGAGAAGCGGGCAGTGCTATTTAGGGTAGCTGAGATGTTAGCAAAGACAAGTTGTCCTTCAAAGGAAGAGCTTCCCAAAGAATAATCTCAATGATCCCATCCTTGAGGGCTGCACAGCAGAGCAAGGTCTGGATCTGCAAAAAGCTCCATTCAAGAGGAGACCCGTGCCTAGGCAGGGCAGCAACAACTGCGAGGCTGCACGCACCTGGGGGGACCTGGGCTCGAGGAGCTTCTTGCAAGATCCTGGTGCTTTTTGTTATGCAATACATGTCTTTCGGAGGAGAGGCAGCATTCTGAAGGACATGTTTGGCTTTCAGAAAATCCTAAAAAATCCTAAAATTTAGTCATATACTAAAGGAAAGGCTTTTGAATTTAATTCAGTGGACCTTAATAAAAACAAACTTCTGCTGTTGCCCCTGATGTACACCTGACACCGTCTCTTCAGCATTTCATATAATATTCAGAGAAGTGGCTGAGGACACTCTGCTGCAGAGAAATGTTTCGAAGCCCACTTAATTCAGTGGAGAAGTTCCCATTGGACTTTTAAGGGATCTAATGCAAACCTTCATTTAAAAAAAGCTGAGGACAAATAACTTAGGTCCTAAAGGCTCCATCTGAATTCTTACGAACCATTGTCCCTTCACCTCTTCACCCAGAAGACCGGAGCAGGCTGTTTGGCTTAGCATGTCCTACAAAGCAGACCTGAAAGGGCTTGTAACGTGGAGGAATATGGCCCCTATATCGAAGCCACAAACAAAACGACTCAAAAGCTCTACTTTTCCCTGGCTTGCTGGAATGATCAAAACCTTCCTCCAACCTTCCCTCTTAAACGGCACGACTGCCACTCACCCCATGGGATTTCAGAAACCTCCAGTCCATAACCAGTGAAAAGTCTTTTAAAAGTGACAGGCAGAGGGACATCGCTTGATCAAAGCAGCTTGACAAAAGGTCAATAAGACCAACTTTAAAGATAATAAGGGAAATAGAAATTAATATGTATTTTAAATAGTTAAAAACACAGTTTTAAGCTATGTGATCCAACAATAGGTAAAAATCTTGCCTGCAAGCCAAGAGCCTAATCTTCCCCAAAGCTAGTCTGACCCAAACAGTTGTCTTCTTACTTAAGACGATACATGAGATTTGAACTGACATCCACTACGTGACATAAACAGAAAAAATACACAGAAAAAGCACTTTTTATTTTTTTCTTCATAAAGCTATGGAGCTGCACAGAGCAAATTTAAGTGCACAAGGTCACACAAAGGCAGCTTTCCAGAAGGAATCATTTAGACGGTGAGCGAAATGAAACTGTTGTATCTCTGAATGTTTCTCTTGAGGATTTCGGAACAAGGACCGAGCACTCGTTCGAAGCGGGGCCGATCCAGCTTTACGCACTTCAGGGGTCCGCGTGCCACCACCGTAGCAGCCCGGGGCCGATTGAGCAGTAACGCTATCTCACCTGGAAATAGGGAAAAATACGCTGTCACACGCCCTGCGCCTCTTTTTCGGAGGGTGCATATTCGAGCCACCATGCAGTTGCTTTGGTTGTAGAACATCTCCCTTTATATACACCTTGATAGGCACTTTACATAATTCTGTTGACAGTACAAATGCATTACACATGCATAATGCATGCGTGTAAAATGCCTTTGAAAACAAATGCTTTCAGACTCTTTTGCTGATTCTGGATCTGTCTCCTGTCAGCTCCACTGGTGTAAACCAAGGAATGGTTTCAGCTTCATCGAAATCTCCCAGCATGGCTGGAAGCAGCAGCTGACCTACGCAAAACCCCCCGCTTGTAAGAGTAGAACACTAATTAAGACAATAACTACTTGATACAACCCCATCTGCCCGTCTTTCTGAACCATACTTCAGCTGAATTTTCTTACCAAAATAATCTGATGGACCAAGTCTTCCAACTTCGACGTACTCCTCGTTGTCAGACCTGCGCTGCAGAACAGACGCTGTGCCCTGGGAAGAGAGGTGCAGAAAGTCAGTTGGCTTTGCTTAAACCTGTTATGCTTTAAGAAGTATCGAGTCCTGAGTATTTCTTTTTGCATGTCACACTCCTTTAGTTCTGCTGCGGGAGAGATGACATTCTATATGAATGAAAGGAATTAAAGAACTAAAAAAATCCATCAGTATGGCAGACTTGATTTCTCTCTTATGAATTGTTTGGATGCAGATTCAGCTCACACAGAAGAGAAGAGGAACGGGACAGAATTGAGTAAATCCTATTGAACTAATGCAGATCATGCTGTGCAAATGTAAGCTTTGATATAATTTATAAATATGTTCTGGGTGGAAGCAGAACCTTACAAGAGATGCAGAGAAGATTTACATCATATGGAATAAAAAGGCAATTTTTCCAGTCACAGTCTTGGGAGATGATTTTGTAGAACAGCAACTGGAGTTTATTCCTCACCTGATCATTCACTGGATCTATTGCTGAGATGGTTGGTAAAGGGAGTTTTTAATGCTTGTTGCAACAAAGGGTGATTTTTTTTTTTAGTGGCTTTGCCCGCTTGTGGCCTGTAGTGATCTGGACACCTGCGAGTCAGTTGCTGGAGAGATGGAATGTGTCTTGTCTCCACTACCCTTAATAACTGCTCTACTTGACACGTGCTAATGCATGTCAAAACTCAGTTACAGTCTATTTAAACCTTCAAAGAGGTTTTACATGCAGAAATATTCTAACCTGGAGGAAATCTTAAATTATTGTGGCATAAAGCTTTTGTAGAGGAATAGAGAAGGTATCTGCTTTTCTGGAAAAAAATTACAGTAGCATATGAAGGTATCTTCTGAGTCCAAACCAAAAGCATAGGGAAAGGCAAAATGTTAACATATTTTGATTTTAACTGAAATTAAAAAGATTTTTAAAAGCCAAGATTTTTAAAAGCCAAGATTTTTAAATAGACTGGACAGCCATTTTTTGACAGTGCACTTGGAGAGCATCGATAATGTTTTTTTAAGATTTTCAGCTTGGAAAGTAATACGTGGGGGCTGATCCTGTCCCAGCCAGCACAGGGGAGGAGAGGAGACACAGTAATGTGGACTATGCTCGGAAGGTTGATGCCAGTTATTGGAAAATATCACAGCCCTCACTCTGCAGTTTAACACCCAAGCCTTGTATTGCTTGGTTCGTCGGCGCTGTCGGTGCCTGCACCCGTCTGCAGGACCACCCCAGCTTGGAGCACAAACCCCCCTCCAGTGCGGAGTGTTTGGTGCAGGTTCACTGGCTGCAAACATCCTGCAGCTTCCTTGCACCAAAAGAAACTTGTGTGCCTCAGGGTATGGTGGGGGCTTGAGGAGACACTGAGCACCCCGATACACCTTGGCTTCAGTGCAGTTAGAGGCACTCAGCACCCTGCAGAGCCGGCCCTTCACCTTTGCACTGTGTTTAAATACACCTTATAGTATCCCAAACGTGGTCATTGCACTGCAAATCCGAACAGCAATGTGGGGCTGCTTCAGGTCGGGCTTTCACTTTTCTAGGACCTGAGGGGCCCAGGAATAACCAAGAGCGGTAGAATATCCATTATTATGTAGCAAATGATCATAATTTGCTTTCTTCTGAACAAGCACTACTAAGCTGCTGTAATACTGTTGTATTGCATCATGTCCTATTTCATAACAGGGTTATTTTTAAGCCCATATACTTTACAAATGGCTGGGCCACTCTCTAGGTTAACTTATAATGTAACCTTTATGTGAGATATAAATGAAGAGGTAAATCTTATTTCTGCTGATGCCAGGAACCAAAAACAAAAATCAAATAACGTGCAAGTATTGTTTGATACATGCTAAGCATCTGATGGCTTTTATACAGACTTGGATGTACATCAAATTAATCTGACACGTTAGAAGTTAGAATTTCTCATTTTGCCCATTAGCAGTAACCTGTGCTTAGTATAAATCCCTAGATATCAGACTGTCAACACGTTACGTTGGTCATGACAATTTACTGGTCCACCCCATCATGTCATATCAGTATTTTATATATATATATATATATACTGAAGAAACACCAAGGCTGTAAATTCAGGACCATTTGAAAACAATCACAACTCTTCTCGGCTTCAGTGCTTTCACTCTTAATATGCCAGGCAGCTGATGGCAGAAGATCAGAACCATGTGCTTGGCACAATGTGCATGAGCAAATGTACCTGAACTGGGCAAGGTTGTTCAGAAATAAGCCAAACATACAGGGGAAGGTCGGTTTTGGTCTTTTGTGGGGTTTGTTTGGGGTTTTATCTACCATTAAAACATGCCGTGCACATAAAACTGTCCACAGCAAGTGTAGGGCTATCCACAGAAGTAACTGAAAGAACTGGATATAAGAAAGTGATTTGGTGCCTGTCAAGCTTCCAGCAAAAATTCCTTATCCTTGATATAACTAAATTGTTCCGCCAAAGCTGCTGTTTTCCAAGATCTTCCAGTAAATCTGCAAGGGCATGAAAATGCAAAGATAGTATAATGCGTTTTGTTATTCACACTTACTGCAAGTTTTCAAAACAACCACACATTCACAAGCAGTGTTCTCAGAAATACCCCATACACGGAATAACGCGTATATTGACCTCTCTCTTGCCAAACTTCAGTCAGGTGCAGCTCACTAAATTGATGCTATTCTTATTGCCTGTGCACTGTAGACGGCATCAGCTTCAGAATCGCTTCCAGCCCCTGTCCTCCTCTCCATCCCCATCTGGAGCCTGGCAAAAACCTAACCCCTTGACCCAAATAGCTGTCTGCAATCCATGTCTCCAGTCTCTGTCCCAAAACTATTTTTTTTTAAACTTTTATTACAGATGTTTCATTACATAAAACAAAAAAAATCCCCAAAGTAATCATACTGACCGCCCAGGTCAAACGAAGAGAGGACTCAATTCCCCACTGCCCACCTGGAGCATGTTGCCGTAAAGGTAATCACAATATCAAGCAATATTGCTTTCATCTCCCCAAGTATCAGCTTTTATTGTGGCTAATATTTTTTTGAAAGAGTCCACATGATATAGGACTCCAATAAGTCAGTCTTCTGAAGCAATTTCTTCCACTGTTCCACTACAGTCGGCCTTTTTAATCCAAGAAACACCATGATATCTGTTGGAGGAGGACAGATGTGTCTGGCCTCCACAATAAACACTTGGCTTGGCAGGATAAAGCAATGCATATTCCAGATACGTATTTTTCCACTCTTGTTTTAACAGTCACATAGGCTTTTCCCGTTGCCCAGTGAGAACAGGTCTATCACGGAGCAAAAGAAGTTTCCTGAAACCCTGACAGCGAGCACCCAGATGTAAGATCTGATTATGCCGTTTGGCCCCTCGTTGCACAAGTCACCAGCTCCACAAGTACATCCTGGAGCATTGTCAGAGTGACCTTCACGGGAAGACTGTCCACACCGTGAAACAAAGAAGATGTATTTATAATTATCTATCACATTCACTTTGCTTGTCTTATCTCTGGAAACAATGCTATTCTGACTGTATTAGAGGAAGAGTCCAATTGTAAACGACCAGTGTAAGCAGGGCAAAAATAATACAGAAATAAAATAAAATAATACAGAAGAAAATACTACAGAAACAATCCCTTGTTACCCGTATACTTAACGAAGCAGTAAATTAATTCGGTGCTGACCCCTACCCTTGTTCCCATCACAGGTTTCATGGATATATTTCCTTTTACTTTACTTGTCAAATCTTTCCGACGCAGTTTTTGAGCTTTCTATCCTTCCTGTGCTTTAGCAAACCCTACCTCTTATAAATGATACAACTGACTAAATCTCCTGAGCCCTGTCCCGGGAGGTACGGGCATTATCCAGCAAGGATTCAAGGGGCTTATCACTCTCACCCCTAAAAAGCATTTTGTCTCAATGGGAAAGATTTCCCCTTAAGTGGCACACAAAACTTGGCAAGATCAGTCTCTCTGAAATGAACTGCACCATCCTAGATTTGCAGGATCAGGCTATTTAGTGCTGCTCAATTTAAAATGCTGTCTTGTACACCGACAGCCATTTCAGCCTCCTACACCACCGAGCGAAACCTACGGAGCACAGGCTCAAAGACTGCCAAGAAGTTTGACACCATTTAATAAATCAGGACTTTGCGATGATATTAAACTGAAAGCAGACAGGCATGTCTTTCTGCTAGCAGACACTTGGGAGTGAAATGATGATCTTCAGTGGATCCAGGAATATTCCCTTTCAGTCACTGGGGAGTGCCTGTATTCCCAGGAATCGATATCATTAACCTTCTCTCCTCTCCTCCAAGTAAATACGGGCATCTTATTGCAAAAACAACAAGAGTAGCAGTTCCAAAAGCAATGTGCCATCACCACCTCTCTGCCATCCTCACCCCACGCACCTGCTCACTCCCTCTATCGCTGCTCTGTCACGGTGCTGGAAGTATTTATTCGTGTCTTTCAAATGCATCAGCGGTTTGTTTTGTAAAAATTTATGGCTTAGATACGGCACCATAATTTAAGATATAAAAAATAAATTAAGGTTTATAATCCATGAGCTCCCATCCCCTCCAAAGTAATGAGATTTTGATAAATGTTTCACTTTTAAACTATCGGACCGTACAGATGAGTGAGACATCCTGCAGCGTAAAGACAGTGACCTGTCTGGATCAACATGGAGATTCCCAGGCCTTATCCTGCATGTACTTATAAGCACTAATTGCTTCAGGAGCCCTATTTTTATATTTAAGTATGAATCCTATAGCCAGCAGTTGGTGTAAGTAGCCTGGCTACAAAAGGCAAGTGTTCATGATGCTAAAAACTAAAATCCTGTATTTTTTCCTGTATTCCAGCTCAGCGGATCGGATGGGATCATTCCCGGGCAGCACAAGGCAAAATGTGGTGGACAGTGATGTGTCCACGTTACCTCTGGGTGGGACAGGCTGGGCTGTACGGTCCTTCACCAGGGGCAGTGGGTGGGAAGGAAAATTCAGCACTGTTTTAAAAACTTTTTGGTTTAAAAGTCAATCTTGTTGATGTTTTGGTTTTGCTGGTCTAACCTCCCATTTTAAAGATACAGCAATCAGTAAAAAATACAGTGAGGCTCCATCTGTAATAAAGGACATATTTATCATTATTAAAATTGAAGAATATTTATCCTACCATGAGTGTATGCAACGTCAATGTCTATGTCCTTTTGATACACTAAGTATACAGAATAAATTTCTATGTTTTAAGGAAAAGAATTTTAATTTTCATAAGCAGGAAGTGACTATTTCTCTTTCCATTTTTATTTCATTATTTTTTACTTACTGCTTGTTTAAAGAAAAGCACGGAAGACAGTTTTTTCCCCCGTGCCCTCAAAATGTTACATTTTTATCCTAGTTTTGAGCTTAGAAAGTTTTTCTAGCCTATTTTGTTTTCCTCTTCACCATCCACTAGAGAAGAGCGGCGCAGTCTATAGAATTAGAGATGGAAAAGCTCAGGCCATCCATCTGCTATTGCTATTAGCTCTATCAATTGCTATTATGAACATACCTGTGCTCTTTCTCACTTTGTTAATCCGCACGCTCCATAATTCACACATTCAAAGATGTTTCCCCTCACTCCACAGTCAGACAAACCCTCATTATATGTTGCTATTAAATCTTTGCTAAGTTACTACAAAAGACGAATGAAGAGGCTGTGAAGCGGTATAAAACGCTCCTGTTCACGCGGCGAAGCAGACGGGACTGCGTGTAGAGACTCCTATTGGCTTTAATGGAAGCTATAGCAGATCTGAAACGAATTAAAAGATCTTTCACACAGTATGATTCTGGGAGTATTTTATTTAATTGCAGGCAAGACAAGGTTTGTGGAAGTAATATCTTTTATTAGACCAACTAGCATAGCTAGAAAAGGGAGGAGAGCTTTTGGGCACATGTACCTTTCTCCAAGTTGCCTATTTCTCCAGATATATCTGATAAAAGATACCATTTACCTATCCACAAACACTGTCCGGGCAATGTTCTTACACTATCATAGCTACAACCATGATAAGTTACACCTTATTTGGCCATATCTGCCTGCTTATTGGTTCATGCATGCAATTAAATCATTCATAGAGCATCTCCAAATCACTGCCTTAAATTAAGGAGACTCAAAAGCTATAGGTCCCGATGCTACGGAACTCCTGGAAATAGCGATTGCCTAGTGAATCGGCAAGACCTGCTAAGATCTGTCAGCTAATGTTTCACCCTCCACTTTAAAAAATGATCATTTACATTGGTTCAGTTGTCTGATGTGAAACCTCATGCAACTTTGGTCCAGTTCAGCAAACTTTATTTTATGACTATCGTTTATGATGCGCCTGTTGCAATGACTGTTGAGTAGGTAAGGGCTAAAGAACAGACCCCAGGTTTGCATTGACTGAAAAGGTGGTGGTTGTTTGGTTTGCTTATCTCTAGCAAGTGAGTTTGTTTCTGCATCCAATTAGGGTTCACTGCAGATTACAGTGCAGAGATGAGACAATGCCAATGCCCAAGACAAAACCATGAGCTACTGACAGCTTTAGAAAACAAATATACAACATTTTATGCATTCAGCTTTTTAAATCGGGCCATGGCTCTGGAAATCTTGAGTGCCACTGATTTCAGTGGACTTTCAGAAAGCCAGCACCTTGGGAGTATCTTTAGGATGAATAGTGCAATGTCAAATGAGCTCAAAAGGCAACATTATAGTAGGAACGGGTGCAGCGTGGTGCCCATACCATCTCCTTGAGAGAGAGCAGTGCTGCAGAAAGTGCCTTTACACTGAAACAACCGCAGTGACAATGTCTATGATTATCATTATGTAGTCATCATAACATTACAACATTAATGCATCATATTCTTACTGGCCATAATTCTCAACAACACTAATGCACGCTGCAATCTAGCAAAGATGGAAAGTAAGTATTACTACCCAGCTGGCACAAATCCTATACATTAGCTCTACAGCCACGCTTGATATCAAACAATCTGCAGTGTGCCATGTGTACCAGCTATATCACACCTGCGTAACACTACTCTATGTATGTCTAAACTTCCACCGCTTCTGCTACCTAGGCACATTTGTATTAGTTTAGGAATAACATCCAGACCTGAGATAGAGGAACAAAGCTGTCTAGAGTAGTCACCAAAATAGCCACAAACATAAAGGTACTTTAAAAAATGGCAATCAATCATAAACCAAGTGTAGGTTAAAACAGCAGAAACAACTGAGCCACAGGGCATTTCCTAGGGACATGCGAGAGGCCAGGGTTAAGGCCCAGACATGACTACACCCAGCCCGTCATTAATCACCAGGAAACGCCTTTGCCTTGATCATTTAGTATTTAAAATCATAGATGTTTGACACGGGAAGACCTTTTCAATCGTTTGTTCATGCTCTCATTGCAGTATCTCAGACAATCTTCCCCTTCAGTGTTTCTTTGATACTGTCTGCATTAAACCTGTGCTGTACCTAATGCATTCCCCTTGAAGTAAAAGAAATGTTTTTAGTAGATGGAACAAGACAAGATTCAGGCAGAGAGAGACCAGTGAACGTAGTGAAAAGGCCAAAAGAAGCAGAATATACTGCACCAACTGCAATTCGCTTCATGCATGGAGAGCCCTGCAATACCTATGCGAAACAAAGTGGGTTTTGCACGAAGAATAAAAAAATAGGATGTTTTTCATTAAGCCTTTTCAGTTGAAAGGCTTTTCAGAATCACAACATGAAGTTTTATAGTCTTTTGACTTCAAAATGTTGCCCTTGAGCCACAGCAGCAGAGCTAACATCAGGCTAGATCATGCAGGTGTCTGATAGAGGTGTATCCATGTGTTGGGGGACTCAAGACTTCATCCACAGTCGTCATCATCCCCCATCATCAAATAGGGGAACACCACAGCGGCCTCTGTGCTCCCCAGCCTCGATGCCACGGTAGTCCCAAGCTTCTCTTCCATACCACCAGTTGCCAAGTGGGACTGAGAAGCCTGGGAGTGAGGGGATGGAGACACAGGGGTAAGGATACCAGGTCTGAGCCATGGGAGGAGCCCCTTGCCTGGGGTGAGATCCTCCTTGGCTACTTGTCCTGGCTCCATGCCCAGAAAGCTGGGAAGCGGTTGCATCACAGCCCAGCCTTTGAGGTCCCTCTGCATTTTTATCTTTACTCCTTTCCTAGGATTTTAGTTGCCCCTTTTGTTACACAGTCAGTCCACCTGTCGTAGTGGTGACAAAAAGCAGATCTGGTCAGTAAAGGTGGGCTCAGATGCCGGGTTTTAATGAATCATCTCAGTGATACTTGGCCTTGACTAATCAGTAGCTTCTGTGGGAAAACAACTGAATTAATATTCATCACGGTGCCAGATTTTAAAGACCGTCTGTGCCAAGCACTGTGGATTATTGGCAACAAGGCACTGTTTTCCTCCCTCAGACATGTCAGCGTACAAAGCAATAAAAGTCACAAAGGAAAAAAAATGTTGCATTTTAGAGATCCTTTCTACAAAGCTAGCCATTATCTTGACTGTCTCTGAAGCCAGGAAACGTCCACTGAGTCAACATAAAAGTGACTCTATAATGGGTTATTCATCAACTGTTCATGTTTGTGACTGACCTGACAGGGCTCATCTCCTGGAGCAGACAGTGCAGAGCGCTACCACCTACGGAAGGGGCAGGGTTGAATGCACAGGAGAGAAAACAAGAAAACAGTGCTGAACCTCCCTCACCCTGCCCGCAAAATCCTTTCTGGTGAAAATCGTTTTTAGCTGTTAATGTTGTTTTACGGCCCAATTACTCCTACCACCATCTGCTTCTTTGTGAAAACATTCTGTAGATACTGAAGTAACCAGACCAAGCAAAAGGCTGAGACAGACATCATCACTGAAGTCTCATAACTAATGCTGTGACCAGGGCTGGGCCAGCAGCTGTGGCCAGCTAGGGCAGCAACTTCTGAGCAAGAAATAAAACTTGGAGCAAACCGGGAGACGAGAGAAGGGAGTTTATCATGGAGTTTATCACGGAGTTCAGGAAAATCCCCCATGGAAAGCTCTCTTTAAGCCCTTTCAGTTGGCGAATCTTGTGTATTCAAAGGACCAAATTCTGAAATTCAGAAGAAAAAACCTCATGCGCTCAAAGTTGCCTCTTCCTAAAAGCACACTACAGAGAGCCTCGCACGCTCCACAAAATCCACACTACACAGCTAATGAATGAGCCCTAAGGGGCATATTCTTTCACTAAATCCGCAGTCATCTCAACGGTATCTTTGCAGAGGAGGGACAAAAGCCACCCCAGTAAGGGACAGCTTTAACATGATCCAGAGAAAGGGCTGAACTACAGCAGGGATTAGGAAATTCTCCATTCCTCTTCCACCAGGTTGGACACCACTATATTTTAGGTCTTGTTTACATTGCAGTATTTTTGCTTAAAGATAGAGAAGTATTCCTCAGGTGAGCCTCAGGACAGAGCTCCTAGCTCCTGAGACAGCAGATGCCTTTAATTTCAGTTTAGATTTAATGTGCCTCAGGCCATAAAGTTCTTGGTCACGTTGACTAAGTGCTTTGAATCAGGGCTTGGTCTTCAATGCCAAAAGAGCTTATAAGGATCCTGAGAACTTCCTGAAAACCTTGAGGGGTAAACAGCCTGTGCTGCTCTCCTTGCTCACACGGAGAGGTATTTTGTTACCTGGGAACCTCTGCTGCTTTTGCAGACTTCCACAGCAGGAAGACACTACTGGACAAGTCTAAAGAGAGAAGAGTCAAAGCATCAACCATACCTTAAAGCAAGTATTAGCTAGATAAAAAGTCACAGGCTGTTTTGAAGATGGAGAAAATCTAGCACTCAAATTTATGAAAATTCAAATGGAGCACGTATATATTAAGAATGAAACTGCCAATTACCAACTTCAGGTTTTACTTCTCTGCACACCAAACGATCTCCCAGTTTTCCACATATCCTATAGTGGTAAGAGGCCAGGGTGTGTCTGTATTTCCAGCATAAACTTCAATTTTATGGGTCTACAAATCAGATGTTTTAAATTACAGCTGAATGAGACTGAAGACTCCTACACAAGTTGTCATGTCAAAAGTGAACTGGGGAAACATTCATACACATTTTTTTGCGCTGGGTATAGCATGTGCAAAAGAGAGGTTATGAAAACTACTTTTAAGCCTTTGAGAATAGTACGGCTACACTGCATCCTCCCAGTGGTTTTGCTTCAAGACCTAAGTTTACCAACATCCCAGTGACACAGAGTAACACAGCAAGACCTGCATGTACCTCATGGTGCTGGCATAAGCAATGTTCTCAGTCGCAATGTCCTGGAAGACCACTAGTATATCACTCCTCAGCTGCCATTTTGGCCCTTTGGGACTGCTGATAGCATCATTCCTGGGATGGCTTTTATGTTACAGCTAAGGATCAGCAGTTCTAGGGCTACTTTCCAAAAGAAGACAAATCCTTTGAACTATGTAGCCAAAGACACTGCAAATATTCCTTTAGCCAGTAAATAAACTTGGATTTTTATTATTTGCCAACCTTTGATTTATGAAAGACTTTTATACAAAAACAAGGGAAGAAACAAACAAATTTCAGTCAGCAACACGAAGTGCGAGTGAATTCCACATAACCTGCAGTCAGAAAATAACACCGATCATTTTTGGGTGGTAAAATTTAACACAAAGGAAAAAGGATGGTCAGCTGACGTATTAGCCTGGGATTCTGTCCGTAGGGCTAACACTGCTTCTCTGCCTTAGACCTTCTGTGAGAGAAATCATGAAGGTCCAGACCTTCAAGGTGCCTAATTTCCATTGATTGTCTTCAGCAGGAATGAAGAACTATCTCAATTCTTGTGCCCGTCCTTCAGACCACAACATGCAATGTGGAGGTTGGTTCGTGCACCTCATCACACAGGTGTAGTGAGGATAAACCCAGTGAAGTTCATGAGATGTTCATGTAAGACAGAGACAGATAAGTAGCTAAGATAAAACGACCCACTTAAAAGGTTACATATGTTGTATACCACAGTCATTACGACTCCCAAAATTATTTGGTCATACTACATGGATGTGCCAATCCAAGTGAGAATTTTTTTCCATAACAAAATATCGGCTGTGTACATTGCTTTTACATTGTTTTCCTACCCATTAGACTTCTTTTTAAAAAAGCTTCATTTTCATAATATAAAAGCTAGCTGATCTTAACGGTGTTGGAGAAGGATGATGCAAGGGGACTTAATTCTGATTGTGGACTCAAGATTGAGTCATGACTGGGTTTGACAGTATTTTTTTAACTGTACATTTTTAAACTATTATACATTATTCTCCACTCTCTGGGTTCATAGCAACTCACAGAATTTACATACAGTTGTCCTGGTTTCTGCCACAAACGAGGAACAAAATCTGCAAAGTTCTAAAATAGACTAGAAATATTGGCTAATCTGAAGTTTCACAAAATTGTTAAGAAAACGCTCCATCGTACATCACTTCTGAGGTTTCAGATTTTGCAGAATTTACCGTAGGTGACTGCATTGCGGTGGTTATTAGTGGGGCCAGAGAAAAGAGTTGGAAGGAAAACCTGCAGTCACTGATGGGTCCTCCATGGCTGGTGGGAAGAAGAAGGGGAACAGCCAGGTGCTTCCTCTGAAACACTGTCCCTTTCTGACAGAGGAGAGGTAAGGATACGCTCAAGATTGCAGGCATATGGATAGTGTATGTATATGCGGCCTGATCCACTGCCCACGGAAGTCAAAGTTAAACCGAGTTTAACAAGAGCTGGACTAAGCTGACATTTTAGTTCCTTTGCCTCAGCAAAATACTTCACCTCCATCCCTAGTCAGGATGGGACCCAATCACACACCTAACTTTCAATCTTTGACATTAAAAATGGCAACCTGAACACAGATGAACTTTGAAGCAGGGCCAATGGAAACACGATTGCTCCAGCCCAACTAGGCGATATTAAGAAAATTGAATGTACGTTTCCTCTAAGAGCTCCACGGGAAACAATGTCGCTGTAGTTAAAAGTAAGTGAAGTACAGAGCCCGCAGTGGCTGCTGGCTCTGTTTATTCGATATATTTTGTTTATTAGGTATATTAGGAGTCTCCGTAGACTGCCTTTGACAAACATTTTCGGTATCAACAAAATCCCAGTAACACTAAGCAGTTTGGATTGTAGCCTTTGAAACTCCTTTTCCAGACAACATTCATCTTCCTAATTAATAATTAATCACACTGTGTTTTTAAAGAGATTATCAGGTGTGATAGCAGAGTGTGCCTAAGGCAGTGACTTCATTAACCATACGGAAGAAGTTTACTTTGTAGTTCTCCAGCCTGTCACAGGGGTAGGTGCCAAAGGGGTCTCTCTTGGGTTAGAAAGTCAAAGAGCAACAATTTAGAGCAGGAAACAATTGGGCTATGATTTTTCTTTTTTCTTTTCCTTCTTAAGGAGCTTTTAAATCATAAATCTTCAGCTGCTTGTTGTGCAATTTAAGACTCAAGTCGACTTTTCCTACGAAAAGGCCCAATTCTGTGAAGAACGGAGCGCCCTTCCGAGTTAGACCGAAGACCCTCCTCCGCTGGTGCACGTTACCATGGTAGGGAGAGTTTACAAACACTGTTCCACCTAACAAAGCTTTGAACTGCATTTGTGCAGAGACGCTCCATAGCATGCCAAGAGTGTCAGCAGGGCTGGAAACACTGATTTCACCTACAGGACAGTATCTCAAGTACACTCTCAGCAAGAACTCGCAGCGGATCCTGCCCAGACTGGAACCAGTTTGTGGCCCTGACTTGAAATGTCAACAGCAGCATGAAAGCTAGCAGCCCCCCGGGGACTACAGGACTGTTTTCAATGTAATCAGCCAAGAATACAGCTGGACAAATAACCATTACCAACTAATTTTATTTATTTTTGTCGATTGGGCAGCTCTGTGCATTAATTCGGGAAGGATTTCTGCACTATCAATGAAAATGTTTCTCTTATTTGCCAGTTTTGCTATTCCCATTGCCTGGTTTCAGTACTGACGGATACTTTATGCCTTTTCCCATTAAGCTTTTGCTCACCTTTATGAAGTGTCATTAGGATTATTCCCACTGATGGGGAAACAGGGATGGTAACATTCTGCCCACCAACTGGACTGATAATACTGGTGAGACTGAAAATCAGATGCCCTGACTCTGCCTCCTCTCTAACCAGAAGGATAATAAAAAAGAACACAAATCCCCAGCTTTTTTGAAGTGCTTTTCACAAAGGAGTTGCAGAGAAGGGTGCAACTACCCCCTGTAACTTAGCACTAATCTACAATTAAATATACTAGTTTTTAAAGTTAAAAACAAAATCTAATGTGAAGCTACTTGATACAATGGGTCCATTTCTCCTTGAATTTTCTCCTGTGAATTATCTTCTATTTTTAGGTCTTTTATTTTTAGGCTGCTGCATGCTATTGCTGGGCAACTCGACCAACTATTAATTGGAAATGTTTTGCTTCTCACGCAGTTTTATTTCTTTGCTTTCTGCACCACTTAACCAAACTATCCTCCGAGGAGGTGACAGGCTACAGAGAGCGCATTTAAAGGACAGTTACAAGCTGTGGTCTTCAGGCGCAGTGTGGCACTATTATAAACCTTTTGCTGTTCTCTCCTCCCACACCTGCGTACGTTTGTGTCTGTGCATGCATTTTTCTTAAGCCATGTCAAACTTTATGGAGTATTAGGGCCATATGGCAGCAGTTGAGCAAGCTCCCAGTATGCAGCTGAGATTACAAGACTCCCCGAGCACAGTCGGTGGAGTCCCATGACAATATCCATGTGCCGTATACCGTGCTCGGTCATGACAAGTAGATCCAAATGATCTGACATGGGGAGGGGTGGGAGCTGGAAAACGCAGCAGGGCACTTCACGGCTGCAGGTCCCTGCATTTTTAGCAGCTGCGTTACGGACTTTCTTCGAGGAGCTGTGCCACCCAGCCAAGTTTGAAGCCGAACTTAAGAGAGTGGTACATGATCACAGCCGCTATTTTTAATACTATTGTCACTACCTTTCTCAGTAACCTAGGCACCAGCAAAAACCTCATTCCTTTCCAGTTTCAGAGCACTATTACACTAGTTTGAACTACTGTTCGAACTGAAGCCAGTGGCAAAGCATGAGTTGAGAATAAAATCAGCCCCCATTCAACTGGCATTTCATTTAAAGGGACTTAACATTTGCCGGATATTTAACTCTGCAAAGCTCACATGCCTTTGCAAGCTACCACTTTAAAATGCTAGCTAAAAATATTTGCGTTATCTGAAGTCAGATGAATAAATCCTCCCTACTGCTGGGTACACAGTGTGGCAGTGTACAATACAACTGCAAATTTATTTGTTAGAAACTGTACATCTGTTATGATTTATGCTTGCCAAAATATAATTCTTTATGGCAACAATTGTTTCATGGTGCTTAAAGTTTTCCACCTCTGTGCCAGGAATCTCATATGGGATAATTCCATGACCTTGGAATCCAGCAGATACATTCCACATCTGTCTGGTCTGGGAAAGCCCAAGTTTGTTGTGTGAAAACCAGAGTGGGAAAATAAGATCTGGAAATATCTGAAAATACAGAAACTGCAGGGCTGCTTCTTTTTTTTTTTTTTAATTACCAGTTTCAAGTGCAGTAAATCAATCTCACAGAAGTAGTTACTTTGCTTTTGTAAGCAGACATTCACTTCTGATCCTATCTTCAAATTAAGGAATATGGTATAAACATTAAAATAATTCTATCTCTGGAAAAAATCACAGCCTTTAAATATTAAAACTAAATCTTGTTGAAGGCTGCTTGAGATTTAAATGGAGAAGCACTCAGCCTACTGCAAGTAAACATCTTACTAGTGCCTGTGAAGATTTAGGATGGCAGAAAAACTGTAGCTGTCCTGGAATCTCGGGGTAATACTTTTCTCATTAGATTTTTTAACAAAAAAAGAACCATGAACAGCTTTGTGAGCAGTGAACTTAAAAAGCCCTGGTTTCCTGTGACTCTTCCCTGTGCACATTTTCTGTTATTCTAATAATTTGGCTGAGCTCCTGCTGCAGCCTTGCTCTCCATGGGGCACTGTAGCGTTTTCATGCGTACAGCCTGCAGCTCAATAACCTGCACCCTGCTACAGTCTGAAACACTGGAGATAAGACAGTGGACAGAAAGCCATGAAAAAAAGGTTATACCAAGAAAAAAGGGGAAAAGGTGAATGTGCTTGCTTGACAGAAGGGGGAGACTAAATATTCTTGTCCATACTAACCAGGAAGATATCCTGGTTTAAAGCAGGAATTACTGTTCTGATCATCACCTAAGCTAGAAGTCTTCCTTTCAAAAGGGTTTAATGGTTGCACTTCGGTCTGCAAATCCTGAAGGTGCCAATTCACTTATAGGCTGTGCCCTTCTGCTGGACCAATATACCTAAAAGATGTCCCAAAGGGATGTCACATAGGAACGCAGCATTGCAGGCTACCCAGAAAGGAATGATTAATTTATAAAGTCCGTACAAAACTCTGCTAACAATTTAAAATCCGTGTGTGAGTCTTGGGTGTCTTAGAGAACCTTTTTATGATAGCAGTCGCAAGATCCCACTTGGAACCAGTATTTGTGATGCTGGTGCACCACAGCTTTGTAAATTGGTAACTGATTTGTCTAAGGCATGCCATGAATGACATGGTTTATAATAAATGAGTACCTTGCCCAAAAATTGTGTGGCAAAGTTTAGCTTTGTACTGCTCCACATATTGTACTCCAAAGGACGCTGCATTCTGGTAATATATGAAATGGTTTCTGCATATATAGCAGCCAAACAAATTGGCTGCATTTTGAGTGTTTTGGATTCTAAGGCCACAAACATGAAAAAACATATGAAAGAAGCTAATGACTTTTCAACATATTGTGACAACAAACCAGCCAAAACTACTTTCAACCAGTTTGTAGAATAATGTGTTCCTGGCGGCTCACATCAACTCTCCTGCAGAAAAGTTTAACATCAAAGATGTAAACTCCTGTGAAATCAGGTTTAAAATACAAAGCTTAAAGTATTTGTGAGCGGGCACAAATACTACTGCAGCGCAAGAAATAGTTGATACTGGACATTCATTCTTTAATGTAGAAATGTATAGGCAATTTCCAAAGTGAGAAACTATGTTAGATTTATAGTGGAAGGGTGAGGTGAGCAGATACTTTATGACTATGCAGTATGCAGGGTTAATACTTTTCTACCCTTTCAAGTCTTAACAGCTGTTCCATCAAGAGGGGGAAAATAAAGGCCCTTGGTAATTCTTAAGCAAGCTGCCAATTTTCCACATGGGATTTGATGGCTAAGAAAATCAGGTTTTCCTAGTCTCATGCTGCTGCAAGGAGTAACAGCACACTTAGTAACACTAGCAGAAATAAAAATTCCATATTTCTGAAAAAAAGTTGTATCTCCTAAATTTTTCTTATATGCTAAGTATCTTATTAACAACAAAAAAAATCCCTATTTAATATCTAGCCTTTTTTATTCTGACACTATTGTTTTGAAGGGGCTTGTCACAAATTTAAAGTTCCTTACGTGTCTAACTGTGTGATATACAGGTGCAGTTATTTGCACTGACAATTTTGTGAGCATCACAAGAGAAACTCTGCTCATAAATCAAATACGTGTTTCCAACACTCAACAGGAAAGAAGGATGGAATTTTAAGTGTCAGATATTGATTATGAACCAAATTCTCACTGCCTTGGATAGAGGCACCTGTCCAGAAATCCACAGATAAGGAGCAATCAAAGAAAAACCTGTTGTCCTCTAAACCATTTGGAATGGGCACTGTACAAGCCTGTTACCACCTGAGCGGGGCAGGGTGTCTTCCCTCCTAAATCACATCACAACACAGCAGCCTGATGGAGCCAGAGATGTATTCTGTGTACATGCAACTGGATCCCAAGGCAACACAATGATATCAGCTTCCCTACATCCATCTGACCCTCCTTCTCCCACAGTGAGGGGTTCAGATTACCTCCTAGCTCCTGTGCCACGACTGCCTCGTTGCTGGTCATGTAACATCTGGCCTGGGATTTGCACTTGAACTGTCACCACACAGCCATATGTTGGTCATTCCCTGTCTATAGATTTGTGTATGAACACTCACAGCTGGTACTGAAAAGCTCCTAATCCAACACATACACAGTCATGTCCTGATGCTGTCTTGTTATTCTGAGTCTGAGTCTCTCTAATACCTTTTTATAACTTGTTACATCACAACGCCTAGGTATTTGTATGAGATACCAAGGATCCAAATATTTATGTCGGAGAGGGAGGAAAAACCCTGTCAGCATCTGTTTGCAGAAGTGAGATGGTAAAACTGAAGTGTCAGATTATCTCCCAAAAAGATGTCAGCATTTTCAGCTGCCTGACAGATCTGTCTGCCTGTGCAAGAGTAAACAAGAAAATGGCTCAGCCATTTGGACTCAGTTTAAGGCAAAACAAAGAACAAATTATCCGTGTTCAGATCAGGTCTCCTGCTCCAGTTTACAGATGTTCATTTGTGATTTCCCCTATAAGTCCCTTTGGGAACAATGACCAATACACTGTATGGCTGGCCAGCCTTGTTAAAGGACTGGCGATTTAAACAAGAAAAATCTCATGTAGAAAACAAGCCTTCAAACAGTAAAGACACTAGACACACCTCAAAATTCCTCTGCGTCTTCTATTTACTGGAAATTAGGGATCGTCCCACTTAAGAGATTTCCACGGAACTGGTGTCTGAATTCATTTGAATTTTGAGCAATTCTCCTGGTTTGAGTGGAGTTAGTTCAGATTTATACTGAAGTAAGAGACTGAACTGAACCCAAACGTCTTTAATACAAAGTCTTGATCTTTACCAGGAAATGACAGAGCTTAGCAGGATGCCAACCTTACCTCTGTAATAATGAAGAAGTCATCACCGGGCTCTCCCTGCACAACAATTTTTTCTCCATCTTCAAACTGGACAGGTTCCAGCGCATCAGCCACTGTCAGCCGCTCCCATTTGTCCAGGGACTCTAAAATATTGAAGATCATAAAGCTTTATTATAAAAAGACTCTAACTTTGGCTGAAGATTCATATCTAAACTGACAGCTCTGCTATCCCTGGTTCTGTTATAAAAGAAACATTTCTTTCATCCAGGCACTTTGCACGAACCTCCAGTTGGGAAACATGAATGTATTTATTCATTGTGTCTTAGACTTTAGTAACCACACAGATAATGATCTTAAAAGTTGGACAGGAAAAGTTGGCTCCGGCTCCCTATGCCTGCGATCTGACCTGCGTTGCCCTGACGGTGCAGCGGATTGGAGCAACCTAGGAGCTGTTTGGAGATACCAGCGATATGGGAGCGCCGAGATCCCCTCTTACCACATCCCACACCAGATGTCAGACAAGTCCTACGGTCTTTTCCTCAGAGTTGCTCTCAGCCGGTTACCGATGGCCTGCTAGATAAGCGATGCAAAAGTGCCGATCTAAAAGATGACTCTTCCCCCGTGGGTGAGACCACGCAGCACTGAAGACAAGGACAAGACCCTGGTAGCATGGGTGGCAGTGGGACCAGAGGCTCAGTATGGGTGTTTGAAGTGGCACCTCTGTTTCATTTGCCAGTGCGATGGCTTACAAAGTGTTTTTCTTCTCATTCCCCCACTTAGAGAGAAAAGTTATAAAACTTCAAAGTAAACTTCAATAAGAAAATATTAACGGTCTGTTTTACGAGTAACGGCGCTAATACAGCCTGGTTCCTGTGCCTTTGTGTCCTATCACCACCTGCAGCGGCCACAACTCCCCTGTGATACCTACGTGGCAAAAGACAGCCTGCACGGCGGCGAGGCCACGGTCCCGCTGCCTTCCTCCTCCTGCGTTTGCTAAGGGGTGAATTTTACCAGCCCTGCCCTCGGGGAGAGCAGGGGTGCCAGCCTCCGTCTCTCTCCTCTATCCATCTGCATGAGAATTCAAGACAATGAGTTGTACTTGAACTTCTGTACTTTTGTCAGGTTTGACTGAAAGAAGTGACAGGTTTGAAAGTTTTTAAAAGAAACAGATAATACAATGATAGAACCTTCACTGCCTCAAAAAGCTGGGCTAAAATTCATGTACTAGCGCTCTGCTGATTCTTACTTACTATGAATTACTGAACTATGGTAAGTCAGGACATGGCTCCTGACACCAGGATTAGATCTGGGCTTTCTCTCAGACTCTGGTTTTCCCATTTTTTCCAAAATATTGCTTAGAAGTATTGCGTGAGGGTGAGAGAGTTGTTCTTTAAAAGTTAAAAAGCCTTTTGGCTGAGCTTAGAAGTGCACACTGAGTCTGCTAACAAAACCCAATTGAAATGAACCAAGGTAAGTTTTGAGTTGCTTGACACATATGTCTTCGTGTTTTTATGCCGCTTTCTGTTGCTGTTTGGAAAATTATTATTTCTAATATTTTCCCCACCTATAATCGCTAATGCACTTTCCTGGTGTATTTGTGGCTTTTGCTGCAGCAGTGAAGCATTAATATCAAAGACCAAATTGTCAATGCAACATTCAAAAAGTGCTGTTTCACTAAAAATAAGCATAAAACTCTTTCATGCAGACTAGAGTAGGCTTTTTTGTTAAAAAGAAAAAGAACTCGGTAATTAACAATGGAAAGAAAGAGTCTCTTGAAACTTCTTCTTTAGTTGGCTTTATGAAAAATTCAAAGCTAATTCTAGCTGTGGTCACGAAGTGTCTCTTTTGTCTAAGGGAATTGTACCACTATGAATACATTGGTTAATGGTTCTTGCAAACAGAGCATTATACAGAAGATTGTACATAAAAAAACTCCTGAACTTTTAGTTGCAGAGTTAAAGTCAAGCATCAAATAAAGTAGACCACATGCGATTTTTTGCAATTTCTAAATTGTACGTATCAATTCATGGCTTTACTTTTAATTAAACTCCAGAAGAAAGATTTTAAACAATTAGTTTTCTCATATCCTGTTCAATACACTACAAGCAGCTATTGATAATCTAAAAAAGCCTTAGCTTTAAAAAAAAATAAATTGCTCTTACAGTTATATGGCTAGCTACAGACACTACGCAAGCCTTTAAAAAATCTATATAAGAAGCAGGTAGAGGTTTTTCCACCACAAAATCACCAAGTTCTGACCACATTAAGGCATGAAGTGAAGTTCATTTCTCAGTGCTGTGTTGAGATTTCTAAAATACCTTTCTGTTTTCCAGCTGTCATCTACTTTTTAGACATGTGAAATAGATCCTTACACATTTCACCTAAATTCTCCATGCTCCTGAAATGATGTGTTATTTTGTCTGGTGCTTTTCCATACTTAAAAAAGGTTCAAATGTTGAAGTCCTACCTCATTTTTTACTGAGATTGAAACGCCATACTACAAACTAGGATACAATTATATTGCAAACCGCATGTTTAAGGAAGCTCATCTTTGAATAACCTTTCTACTCTGAAATTGTTTTGAGATGTCTCATTGTTGTAATTGCTTCTCATTAGTGCAGGTGCAGAGATACTTTTTTCTTTAAATACTCATTGTAATTTGGTATAATTTGTGCTCTTAATTTAGGAAGATTTAAATTGAGCATAAAATAAGGCATTTAAATGATGAAAACGTCATTAATAAGTGAGCAACATACTTGGCGTTACTTTAAGCATACAAATGTAATTGAAAATTTCATGCATAGCACCTCTCAGAAGTTCAAGTATATTTTCACTAAGACTCTCATATTTCAGGTAAATAAGCTCAAATGGGAGAGGAATACCATAAACAAGAAAAGAAAATTGTTTAAATAGAAATATAAGTATTTTAATTATATAGCAAATTAATCCTGTACTGTTTTTTTTTTTTCAAAATAGCCCCAACAGAAACATGATGTTTCTCCTACAGCATCAACATTTCATTGTACTGTCTAACACTGTCCTCCTTATTAGAAGCTTTTGTTCTCCTAATGGTGATGGATTGGTCAAGCATTATGGGTTTGTTGTTTTTCCTACTGAAGGCCATCAAGAACATGTCCAAATTTCGTGGCTATCACATTAATCAAAGGGAAACAAAATCCAAGGACAAGAAGCTAAACAGATGTTTTAAGAATGTGAGACAGGGGCTGTAAAATACACAGAAGAAAAAAAAAATGAGTCTGTTTTGATTTGTGAGGTTAGTTTGTTTAGTGCACATAAATACAGTATTCTCACAGGAAAAAGCTTCTCACTTGTCACCTGGAAGTATGTAACTAGACTTTATGACAAATTCATATCTCTGCGCTGCTTTATCCTCTATCCATATGATCTCTACTGCAACAGCAGCTACCAAAAGGTTACTAGTCCATGCCTGCTCCCATATTTAAGGAAAGATTTGCCCTTCAAACAGATGTTCAGTGCATATTAAAGAATGAGAAAAACAAGTCCTAAAAAGGGCCCTTTACACTTTCATTCTTTCAGAAATGATGCAACTGTGAGACCTTCTGTTTGACCACCACTGCTTTCATCGTGCCATCAAAGCCCAAAATTCATTCCGCCAACACGTATAGCAGAGGAACTAACACGCAAGTCCAAAGGGCAACTGACCCAAAATGGAGACCTTGCTCAGGAATTCTTCATACATCTTCCGCTTTCTCAGCGTGCTGCCCTGTTATTAAAGGAGAGAAAAAAAGGAGGTAGAACATTACACAAAGTATTTTTGTGATTTCTTCCTTGAGCTGCTCTTTTTTTTTTTTCCCTTCCCCTTCCAAATCTTAAGCATAGCCAGTAAAAACAGCCTAAGGCAAATGTTTCCCCATAAAATGTCTGGGCAAGTTGTATTGCTGATAAGCAAAGACAGAAGGAATCAAATTCAATCCTGGTGTAATTTTACTGACTTCACTGGTGTTACTGGACACCGCGGATGAATTGTATCCATTATTTACAGGCACTCATTTTAAGGCCAAAGCTTCATCAGTTAACTGTTTAGCTAATTCAATATGTATCTTGTTACCAATGAGGCCCTGCTAGAAGGCAATTTACAATTACAAAGTAGGATAAAACTTTAAACGTCCCCCTCATGGGTCCCATACTTTTAGGTTAAAACCTCTTTAATGCCAAGAGCGTTGACCTGTAAGCCTGGTTTATATTCTGTATGTATTGTTACTGCTGAGCAACCTATTCCCACTATTATTTTAACAAGATTTAAGTGTTTTGGAGCAGACAATACATCAATGTACATGCAGCCACCAGCACAGTTGTTCCCACTCCAGTAAGATTCTATTGTGTGATAAATTACTGAGAAACCTTCTGCTTACGTCGTGTTTGACCACCACAGACAGAAACCATAAGTAGCCATTCCAGCACGCATTTTTGAAGGAGATTCAGGTATGAATAAATACAATGCAGTTTCGCCAATACAAAAATAATTGATTCATCCTTAACTCCTCCTGCAGTGACACAAATGACTTGAAAACCTTCCCAGGTACTCAAGAGGAACTCCAGGGTCTTCCTTGGTACCGTGCAGTTTATTCCACAATGCTATATGACAGCCCACGTTGTTTCTGCTCGAGTAGATTCCCCATGGATGTCGAAGGCTGCCTGGTGCCTGCTAGTCAAATCTACAAGGCAGGAGTACAGCCTAAAGATAATACACTCCTCTCCTGAAGAAAGGGGAAATAAAGATGGCATTCACTTATAGGCTGGGCAGAGAAGACAGAAGCAAATGTCAGGATGTGCCATAGAAAAGGCCACTTCTCTATTCCTCCTTCTCCAAGCGAGCACTGGTAAGTGCTGGAAGCAGAGGCAGAAAGTGGCGATAGACAAAGGAAAAGGAGAAGAAACATTTTACCCTCCACTGTCAAAGCATTCAGAAATGTATGGAAGTACGAAAGTGGGAAAGGCTGGTGTACTCAGGTGCAATGATGTAACTAAGGATTAAACCTCGTCCCTCTTCCTACACGCATTATGCAGGTGGGGCTTGATCCAATGACCACCAAAGCAGTGGGAATCCTTCCACCAACATCAACAGGCTTTGGCATCAGCAGAATCTGCCGGGTACTCTCCTCTGGGGACAGCTCCCATCTGCACCCCTCTCCTGAGGCCACCCCTGCTCCGAAACAGCCGCAGCACCGTGAGGAGCTGCCACTCTTCCCAGGTTTCTCTGGATCATCAGCAGCACCAGCTACCGAGGTCTCCCCCTCCGCACCCTGTTCATAATTTCCGAGTCTGGTGATGACAGTTCGCCTCTCAGCGATAGCATCGGTAACCCTTGTCTGACCTCCCTGTCTGACAAACCTGGTTCTCAACCTCGGGGGCCCCTGAGAGTATTTGAAGTGCCAGAAAGAAAAAAAAATTAACTTCAAACAGAGGAGGCTCTGCAAACCACGCCAGATCTTGACAGCTCGCTGCGAGACAAAGAATGGAAAACTGGACACTGCGCAGTTGTTGCTTTCCTCCCTGCAATCGAGTGGAAATGAGACCAGCAAAATTGACAGCTGTGGAAAACCAGATTGGTGGTTTAGTTTGATGGGCTGGGGCACCCGGGGACAGATGTGGAAAATGCTTTTTAAATGACTTGTGGGCACAGATGAATTTTAAGAAGCAGTAATCAGTAGCCATAAGTGACGCCTGACCACAGCTTCGAGTATTTAGAGACGCAGACAAGACCCGGGAAGGTAAGAATTGCAGGCATCCCGCCTGGCCTGCAGAGCAAGAGCCCATCACTTCCTACAGGAAAATGGGTGTGTTACGTCTTGGCTAAACTAAGCCAGGGCAGCGGTACAGAATTCACCGTGAAGACAAGTGCAAAAGCAAAACTGAAGTGGAAAGGATTAATTAAAAGTGCTATTATCATTTTTTGTATTGTGATAGTATCCAGAACCGCAGTGGGACTCCACTTAATGCAAATATCCCACGTCTCAGAATGATACCACAGACAAAGGTAAGGGAGAACAAGAACCTACAGAAGAACTAGTGGTGGAGGCTTAGGAGTCCTATTTCCCAGCACATGCGCTGAAAACCAAGGTGACCCAGCTCATGGCTCATGACTCAACCTGCAGGATGGCTCCATCCAACCCTCCGCCTCTCCTGGAGGAGACAAACAACAGCCTCCAGGGTAGCATGAGCCACCCAACAGCAGAGCTTCACCTAAGGGTGCCCAGGCAGGCACAGAAGCTGCTTCTACATTTCCAGAGCACACGAGGCTGGATCCTGATCAGCACAACCAGATGCCAATTTCTCTTCCAGGAAGGAGAAGCTTGGCTCACCCTCACGCACATTGTTTTCACCTGAGTGTGTTTTCCTGCTCAAGCTTTCATAACCACAGTGAGGGGAAGAGATTTTCAGAGAACACTACTCTAATATAAGCTAAAAACAATGCAGCAGTAGAAATCTTACAACCAAAGCATGTGCTTATTTCCATTGGTATTAATCATCTTTTCCTCCCCATGAAACAGAGAGACAACATGCCTACTTCCCACCTTCCTTAATCAGCCTAATATTCCCCTCTCATCCCCTCCCATAGGCATAACGTCACCTCTGACTCCTGATGTCCTTTTTATACTTATTTGGCCTAGTCGCTTTACCCAATTTGTTGAGGCCATGAGTATGAACAGCATCATAACCTCTTCTACTACCCTTCAAGTCATTTCTGCAGAAATGTCAACCGGCGTGCTCCCTGGGACATGTGCTAAGTCTGTTCTTATGCAATATTTTCATGGATCTTCTAGAAGCAGCAACAAATCAGACAGTAACGATATCTGCAGACTAGGAGATACTATGAAAGCTTGCCAGGACAGGAAAATAACAAGAAAGGACCTAGAGACATTAGAAATGGGAGTAGAAAATAATAGAATGAGCTTCTGTTTGGAAAATACAGCTAAGAAATAAAAAAAAAAAAATCCAAAGCACAGATGTTTGACGAACGGAGGAAGACTGGAAAGTTGTAAAGCTGAAAGAGATTTACAGACAGTAGGTGAGACCTGGTTTGCAACATCAGACTGCAACAAGAATACAGCCAAGGCTATTTTGGTCTGTATACTCCAAGATATCATCCAGGATTGAAGTTTAGAGGCTCCATCTCCATGGCTCCGATGTGAGGGCGCCTGGCATGCTACACTCTGCCTGGGTATGTCTTCTCCAGAAGAGTGCTCCCAAACCAAACAGAGCCCAAAGAAATGCTAAAACACTTGGGGAGAGCTGGTAAGGAAGGAGCAAAACAAATTCAGGCTGCATAGGTCACCTCAACGCTGGGATCATAGGTATGTCATGCTCATAGCTAGCATGCATTGTTGTAAAGGCTTTAAGTAGACTGTGATAATCATCTACAGATATATGACAGAAAGAGAGGGCAATTTAGTATGGCATAGCTTGACATAACTCAAAGTAATAGGAGAAATTAAGAAAATCTAATTTAAGATGAATATCAAAAAAGTTTTCCCAACTTAGGAATTATTCTCTTGCAGAAAAGTTTCCCAAGGGAAGCAGTAGAAATCTTACTGCTTGAGCCAGATAAAAACAATAGTAAATGTACATGAATAATTCTGCACTGGCAGGGTTCTTGATGGCATGTTTTAAAAAAGTCTTTATTAATTCTGCTTTTTCTAACCTATTAATATCTTATTTCAATAGTCGCTGCTTCTCTCTCTCCCCCTTTCCTTTGTTCACTTTCTCCCCAGTTCTGAGCTGTCATGCACAAGCTCGTCTTCTCAAAGACACTGGTTCCCACTAACTACGAAGATTCGTTAATATGCTAAGCTGCAGTGCTCCTCCCTGAAGCAGTCCCAAGGAGAAACGAGATCACTTGCATTTGCCAAATCCACCCAGAAAAGAGCTCAAAGCCAGTTTTAAGACACTTAAAAATGTAGCAAGCCCTAGGCTTAGCTTAAGCAATACACAGGCTAGGAAAAATTGGGTGCCCCAGAGATTATAACGGGTCTTGTTCAATAGGACTGTTGCATCTCTTTTCCAACTGCCCCTTCTTCACTTTCCCTGTTTTCTTCCATTTTCAGTTCCTACTCCTCCAGTCCAGTCTTTGTCTTTCTTCCCCTCTGCTCACCTCTTTGCTTTATCCCTCCAGCACTCTTCATGTCTTCTTTCTTGCTCCATTTTTTCAGGTGCACAGATGGACTGGCTGGAGTTGATCGGGTCCTTCCCAGAAATTTCCATCTTCAGTAAGAGGCCAAACAAATGGCTACCGAAAGGCAAAGCATGGCTCAAGTTTCAAATAAAAGAGTTATGCTGGCAGGAGGAGCCGGAATGGCCTTCTGGACTGCTCCAGCCCTGTTTAATCCCTGTGTAAACTTGATATTGAATGATGCTTTGAGTGTATGTTCTTACAGGGGCGTGAAAGAAAGAGTCACTGTGCGTACTGGCCATGAAAACAAAATAGCCCACAAGATCCCGGTGCTACATTGCACAGGTGTCGGATGGATTGCAGGCTTCGGATTCGCTTTATGTTTTGGCCACCATGCAACCTACATTTTATGCAAACACGAAGTCCTGCTGACTTATTTTGTCTGAGAGGAAAAAGACACTTGTTAAAGAACTTGTTCTCAGGTTCAAAGCTGTGAAAAGATGGTAAAACAAAGCCAAAATAGCATAAATAAAATGAGGCGGAACATTAGGAACCAACTAACCTTGATTTGTCATGACTTATATCCCAATATTACAACTCACTTTCTGCGAGCAAAGTTTGCCAAATATGCAAAAAGTATTGTATCCCATGCAACTCCACTCTCAGACCCATCTTGGACCATGGGAACTACAGGATAGTTAAAGAATCCTGAATCAAGCCGCCTTAAAGAAGAAATTACAAGAAATTAATACTTCAAATTTCCTCAGTCTGGGAACTGAATTGTCTAGGGGATCAATCTGATGTTGGGATACAGACATTTGCTTCTCTGGTATTTGTGGTATTTGCTATATTTAGAATACAAATATTGTACTACCCTGGGATGTTCCCCACTCCATGATGCTCTTGAATCCCAGTTGCAAGAAGAGAGCAGCAACATTTCACCAGCTGAATTACATGAGAATCCTATGGCAAAAAATTCCTTTGCATCTCTCCCAGAAGAATGTAAGTAAATAAATACAGAATATATACATAAATGTGTGTGAATGCTTGTGTGTGCACACACAGAGAACATATACACAAAAAAATTTGCAACAGAGTGAAAAGTATGCATCTCACACAGATAATTTTATGAAATAAATGGGACACACAGATGGACAGATAATTCGTGAGTGTAGTGAGGGGGGAACATGTTGAAGTGGTTTTTTCTAATCCATCTAGTACAATGAATTTCATGGTATAATACTTTGTCAAGGACTGTAGTGAAAGCCAAGCAATTTCACTGCAAATCCTAACAAAAAGAACTATCCCAACATTTACAATCATCACAGCTGCTAAAACAAACTTGAATGTGACCTTCAAGCCATCAGGATACCTAAGCTGAGACAATGAAATATAAAGAAATATATCTGATTTAACAAACCTCTTTTGGGACAGGCTAAATAATAAATGGATGACAAGTGTAACTAAAAGCCAGCAGGAAATTTTTGCATCAGGCTTTGTCCATCCAAAAAAAGGAAAACCCAAACTCCCAAACCTCCCGAGATGCATTTTATTCATACCATAAACCAGTCAGGATCAATGAGACACGTAAGTGGGGAAAATGGCACTAAGCAGAAATAAAAACTAGAAATTACTAAACGCAAAACAAAGAACCAAAACAGAGCCTGCAAGGAGAAATGAGGTAGAGAGTCAAGTGTCTCGTGACAGGATAAAATCTTTTTGGCAAGTGTGGATCTGAAGGCATGATTTGCAAATAAATATTTACAACTTGAATAAAATTTCAACACTAGACTGAGAAAACATGAGGCTGGTCATGGCCGGGAAGGAATGCAGACGAAAGAAAAAACTATCTCAGGTTATGGAGGGGCTTTATCTGACCACAGAAAAAAAACATGTCTTTAGAGAAAAAGGTCATTGATCCCTTGGACAAAAGTATTTGCAAACAGAAAATAAAAAAAAAAAACAACGCTCCCTCAGTTTTAAAATCATCTTAAATGATATATTTCAAAAGATATCCTAAGCATTACTGCTTCTTATTTAAAGGCAGAAGCATTTCCACATCCAAAATATCCCGCAGCTTTCTAAAAACATAAGGTTAGAGGCTAAATGGCAGGAAACCATGTTTCTGGGACTTGAAAGGCAGCCACTACTGCATCTTGAAACTAAGTAGAGCAAAACCAGTCGTGTAATGGTGGCGTTAGCTTCAAGTATGAAATGCAGCCCCTGAAACATGATGTAATTAATTCTTGGGCTTGAGGAAATGTGCAGAGAGCCACTGTAACCTGCCCTCACACGAATGCGCAAAGACAGATGTCTCATTTCACCTACAGCAAAGAAATTATCCATACTGCACCTACAAATAAATGAAAAGATGACAGGACTCATGTAGTCTGGATGGGTAAATTGCATTCACCATGGACAGCAATTAAAACTGGACATTTTCTATACCTGCAGCAATGAATTCACCATGCTACCTGAAATATTTCCTATCTAAGTATTGGGAATATTATAATTACACTGTCTGGTATCTAATGTAATGCAACAGACCACCAATTTTTAAGGGCCCCAACCGTAAAAAAGCACAAGAAGAGAGAGAGGGAGAGAAAAAACCTCCGTGTTAAGCTAAAGTTCTCATCAACTGCAGAAACTGAGCTTGCTAGGTAAGGTACAGCGGTCACTAATTCAGAGAATATGTAAATTAATTTGAAAAGCACTTGGCACTACACTAGAATCAAATAGAAGTATATCTGTAATAGTCAAGTTGTATGTATGGCTAAAGCTAGCATTAAAAACACAGTCCTTTCCACTTGGGACTTTAAACCCTTTTAGTAAAATCCTGTCTTGGCATCAAATATTCATCTCCTGAAGGCTATCAGATGGTAATGGACACGTGACCAAACCTGAACGACTCGCAGTGTTGGATGATGTTAGGTACCACTATTTTTATCAATGCTAAAACTGAAATTACCTCTAGGCTATGAGGCCTCTGGATCTGTCCCTTCAATTCTTTAGTAGCAAGGTTACGGGCAGCTGTAAAAAGCTCTGCTTAAAAAGCCAAGGAATATGTGGCTTGTCCTGACATTTGTTTTCCTTCTACATTCCTTCTCTTTTATACCTTGGATTCTTCCCTGCAGCATGCAGGTTCATCGCACCAGTTATCCCAGATACCCCTCCATTGCTTCCATGTGGGACATGGGACAAATAAGTTGAGTGTGCCTCTTAAATCTGTTAGGAAATTCTCCTGCTTTATGCTTTAGAAGTACCTTACAGAAAGGTCTCAGTTCCTGCTGCCTGCTTCCCCACACTGGGAAGCATTCAAAAACTATTCATCCTGCTTATCCACAAGAGAGAAGGCAGTACGCTTCTCGTCATTATTCCTCTATTTTGTCTTGGAGTCACCAAGCCCCATATTTTGGGATAGAGTATATTTCCATCAGATGTACTCTCCTAGATGTCAGTGTGATGTTCGTTTATGTGATACAGAACTCAGTCCATGAAATACAGAGTGAAAACCAGCAACGCTTCAAACAGACATCAACAGTCATCACACAGTATAAATAAAGATCACTCTTACACTCTGTTGCTTTAGAACTAATCACTTAAGTGTAAAATCTACTCAATTCCTTTGCTAATTTTTTCTGTTATCCATGACATCCAATGGAAATACAGATGATCTCAAGATGCACACTCCTTTATTATTCTGAGAGCATAGTGTAATTTCCTTCAGATCAGAATGAAACAATGCAGCTTTTAGAGACAAGCCCTATTGAGAAGGAAGCTTTACGTAGTTATCTGTCTGTTAATTATCAAAAAGAAAGGAATATTTTATAGAGAAGGAAAAGAGACGCACATGGGCATCGGAAACAAACTCATTAAAAAAAAGTTATGACATTGCTAAAGTCAATTATCTGTCAAAGTTTCCATTATAAACTCACCACTCGAGAAATGACAGCAAATCCGTAAGCTAGCACACACCCCAGGTGCCCAGAAGGTCTGTTGAGCTTTGCTGCAGAGATCAGGGAGTTTGAAAGGAGCAGAGCAATGAATCCTTAGCAGGGACTGTGCAGTTACCATCCTATGATACGTGTGGCTGTGTGCTGGCTAACGAAGATGGAGGGCACAGTGCAACCGAGACTTTTTTTTTTTGCAGAGCTGGATTTGCCTTCTATTGCTTGCCTTGAAGACTATAATACAAGTTCAGACAAAGACCTCAGAGGCAAGGGGTAGTGCTGAAAGACATTTTGAGGTTCACGGTGAGAAGGAGAGGATTTGCATAGCTTCGGTGGCTAACGGAGGCCTCCTGAGGTTTTCATTCATGTATAATAGTTACGAATAATGTTATTCAATTGCATTTCTGACTCAGCATCTTTCTGTTGAATCTTGTCCCTTCTTCCTTCAGTTCACTTAATTAACTTAATAGTTACTCAGTGTTATTGTCATGTCCTCTCTCTTTTATGTAGAAACACAGACCGCGCAGCCTTCTATCCAGTGTACTCTGAACACAGAATATAAGTCCTGGTATTACAAGAGAAAGTAAAATTATCAACTCCATAAACAAGCCCTTCTCCATAAACTTACCATTAAAATGCGTCTGTAGCTGTCTCTGTCGATGCCCCAGAGCTTGAGGTCTGTCTTGGCCTTGACGGTGGCAGCCCGGGGTGTTCCATAGATCAATGCCAGTTCCCCAAAGCTGCCTCCTTCCCCGATGCTGGTGACCCACTCCCCGTTGACATAAACCTACAACAGCACAAGATAAAACAAGAAGCAAAACCAGTTTGGGGACTTAGTTGCAGTTTTCCTCCTACTGCCAGTTTCCTAAAAAGCTATTAGTAACTTCCTTTCTAATCGCCAATGCTGGGGACACAGAAGGAAAACAAGAGCCTAACAGTTTCCGCAGTTGGTCCCTAAAGAGGGCAACAACCCACTTTGTGGACAGAATTTCAAGTTGTCCTGCTTCAGTACAATGACTGTATTTACTCTCTGAGTTTTCAGCTCCCGTGGTTAACTGGCATCGTGTTTTCCCTCTTGTGTTCAAGGCTCAGACAGTCAACAAGCAGAACTGTCACAACTTTGGCTTTTTATTAACACTGTCAAACTTGAAAGGAAGGAGATTTGTTGACATGTGTAATGAGGTTTGCTGAAAAGCACCATGGCCATGAAATGAAAAACAGTCAAAACAGGGAAACATCTTCTGAAAAGGAACATTTTTTTCTTCCCTAAGCCTAGTGCCTCCAACAACCATTTAAATATAACTATTGAGATCTGTTTCTCTCTTAGAGAAGACTACTAAGTGCTTTGGACCTGAGAAGCTATACGCAGAATTATCCTTCATGTTTAACATCAGCTCTACAGAAGCAATTTTTGTGTTTGACCCACATCAGTTTTGGGTAACATATCCTCTCCAAACACAGTATGGATCGATACCACCACCACGGTATTTTTCCTGGATGACATCTAATCTGAGAATTCCTACACGTGAGTGCTATGTAGAACCTTCACTGGAGAAAGGGGGACTCATGCAGGTGCTTTCTGCTGGGCTGCATTTCCCTTGCTATTCATGGACAACACAGCTCATGAGGCAGAATAGCGTATTCAAAGACTGGTATGGATTGTGCATTCTGCAGCTTGCTTGTAGGCTTGCTGCTATAAACCTACACAATAAACCCTTTTCATTCTGTTAATGTGTCTGTGAGTTTAGAGGGTAGGAAAGGCTGTGTGCATTTCCCCAGTGCAGAATATATCCCAATCTGTTACAGACCAATAACACCAGAAATCAACCAGAATGAACTTAATTTGTTTGGAAGCTCTGTGAAGCAAAATAACAAGAAGAAAATATGCAGATATTCTCATCTTAAGTAGGAAACTACGGCAAAGGAAAAGACCATAACCTATTACCAATTAGTGAGTAACAGACTAGCAGTTTTTAAAAAATGTAGGAGCTGTGTTCAAGCTGGGCATGAGAAAAGACGGTGACCAAAATAAATGATTTGGGGTCAAAATTCAACAAACTGTCAGTATTAATTTTACTTCCATCTTCATTTTACAATGAAAAGGCATATTACGAACTACAGCTGGAATCAATCCCAATTTATCTTCCCAATATTCAATTAAGATCCGATCCAGCTCCCACTGAGGTCGGTGAAATGCTGGTTCAGTAGGAGATGGATGAGGCCATGGAGCAGTTCAGCTGATCAAGAGACCTCTTGGGTATCAGCTGAAAAGGAGCAGTATTAGCATCACTGCTGAACTCCAGGCAATGTTGGGGCTCTTGGTGTTCCTGGAGCATCTGAGGATCAAGGGGCTGAAATAAAGGGTAAAAATAATCCCAAACAGGCAGGTGGTAGCAGACTGCCGAGAAAGAGCTCAAGCCACAAAAGCTGCTTGTAGCTTCATTTCTTCACCACGACAGCCTGAATGTCACGTAGGAGAATATCACAGAAAAGAATAACAGCAGCATTTCCTTTCAGACTTTTAAACTCACTGCAGAAACAAAATCTCACAGAACATTGAATCTACTTTTGATTCTCCTCATAATGAAAAAAATGAAAGCAAAAAAAAGTTTTAAAAAAGCCAGGCAAACCCAAGCACTTTCCTGGTGAAACAGGCAGGTAATACTGTGCCTCCTGGATCTTTTTTGTGAGAAAAGCAGGATAAATGGATGAATGAAATTAGGATTCTGAAAGGCTTGTAACATAATGGGAATTCATGAAAATTTTTAAACTCAATTAATCCATTGCAAAATTGTCCAGCTGTGTATTTGAACGTAGGGATACCCCCTTTCTGTAGGGATTTCACCAGATGGACCAAGGGTTTGCTAAAGTAAAGTAATTCATGTTCTCAGTAAAGTCTCTGGGATGATGGGGAAAATCTAATAATTTCAATAAGTTTTGGACCACATTCTGAATGTCGTCTGACATTGCATCCTTGACTCTTTCAGCACACCAAAAATACATGTGTTTCTATATGCTCTTTTGTTGAAAAGCACGGGTTTTGTTATTGCAGAAGAGGTGGTGTGGCAAAATGATTTGTTAACGCACTGGCAATTTCATTAAGGAACATAAACCAGGGTCTGAAGTATAAGCGGGAAATAAACTCATTCCAAAATGTATTATTTTAAGCAGTATGGTGACATTTCTTGTTAAAGCAGTATGCATGATACGAGTGCAGCCCAGAGAGGGGAATTACGCTGGTAAAACTCAAGGTAGAATAAGTGGAGGATGGCCATTTACTGTTGCACAGTTGCTATAAAGAGAGGCTACTATTGAACTGCTCTAAGATTTCTTTAATTTTGCTGTCTTACTTGACAAGACTCCCCAAAACGTATTTGACAGCTTGCCTGTAAACAGTTTATGCAAGTGGCCATTCCTCCACCCTAAGGGTGTCAGGTTTAAAGCGCTCTGAGGTGAAACCAAATCACTGATCTGACAGTCTTTGGGCCCAGCATTCACTCCCCCAATAAAAATGCCATTTCCAATATCAATCTCCAAAAGAGAAAACAGCTTGAGAATAACTGTTGTTTTCTAGGAGGAAAACCATTGCACTTCATTCTCTGCAAAGGCCTAAGTCAACAATCAACTTTTGTCTTCATGATGAAGTTAAAGTGCATTGATGGCATGTCACAAAGCCATTCTGCCCTTTAACAGAAGAGTTCAGCTCCACTATGAATCCCTTTAAAATAGATTTTAAAAAAAGAAGTAGAAAGGAAAGTAGCTCTGTTTGTAAGGTGTGGGAAGTAAAGCTATTTTAGGCGCAGAACAGCTTATGAAAGCCAATGTTATATGGCAGCAGCTCAGATGATCTCCTTCTTTATCCTAAAAAATGCTGGGCTGAGGTTTTGGCTCAGGCAGTTTTAGGCATTTGTGAACTCTCACCAAAGTGGCGAGTACGCAAGTGAATTGTTCCTAATTGTTACTTGACCTGCCGATCACAGCTCCGTAATAGCTGGAACTGAGTCCTTTCATGCAGCTGAAGAGGAATGTAGAACTGCAGATGCCCAAATGTAATCAAGGCATCAGGACCACCTACTTTCCACAGATAAAAAGTACTTTAGATTTTTATTGGTTTCCATCATGTAGTATGAGCACTGCAATTTTTGCGGGCTTGAAAACCACACAACTTGGTTCACTTCATTTTTTTTTAAGGAGGCAAATGGGAAAAATCTCCTGTGAACATCAGCAGTTCCTTTCTTCATAGGCTGCGATATAGATACACGCTAACTGCGAGAGAAAATGCAGTGAGTCACATAATGCTCAATGCAATCGGAATGCATCTTGACCTCGCTCATCTTCGTGTTGTCTAGAGAAGCAGAAAGTAACCTTACCATGAGCAGTAATATAGACATTTTACTTTGAAGGCAGGATATGAACACCCACCTCCGAGCTTCATTGGAGTGAATTTACCTTTAATTTTGTATTGCTGATTTCCAGTGAACTTTCAGCATTGTTTTTGCTGCCACTTTGTGATCTATGTGGACAATCTAATTTGTTCCAGGCATTGCAAGTTTTAGATCTTAAATCCCCTCCCTCGGATCTGTTTGTAATAATTTGTGCTTTGTGTCTCGTCAAGCCTTAATATTTGTTATCCAAAAATGAAGATGAGGCTTATTTATTCTTGGAAAAATAAGCAAGTCTTAGACATGAAGGGTATTTATATGTGGGTAGTTTTCTCAAATAAAGCCAGCGCTTTATTTGTAGTATGAATGTGCTTTTCTGAAATATAAATATACAAAAGTGGAGACTGCCTTGAGAATCCTCAAAAATTCAAGCTGAAAAACTCTAAATTTTAAAATGTTCTGTTTCAAATTTCAAAAAGCATCCTTCTGAAATTAGAAAGAACATTAATGAGGGAAGAATTAAAACAAAAAGCAATCTATGGAATCTAACCATAAAATATAACTAGTTTTAAAATGCAACAGTATTCTCACATAAACAACCATGTGATTTTCATCTTTGTACATACAAATTAAATGGTTTGAATATACAAAAAAGGGCTTCAAGAAGATTTGACCTACAATCAAAAGATGATCTTATCTATTGTCTACAAAATTCATGTATAGCTCCACATATAGATTTATACAGTAAATATAGAACCTATTTAAGAAAAAATACTGAAAGGTCTTCATTTTGATTTTCACCATCCTATAGTTTGGTTGCTGTTGTTTTACAAGAAGAAAACCTGAGAACGACTGTAGAGAAAGTTGCTGTGACATTAAATAGAATAGGAAGTTGTTGAGTCTAAAAAAAAATACATCTGTTTTAAAAGGGTAGTTGACGGTGCTTTTTAAAGTAAAAAATGTGAGGTTATAAGATTAAAATAATAAACAGGAAGTCATTTTTATATTTAGAAATATGGATTAGAGATTATTGCAAGACACATACTTTAGCAGGTACTTTCAACATCTTTACTGGAAACTATAATTTAAGCTCTGCCAGCTACTTTTTGGCATACATTCACATTGTCTGAGCAGAAAAGCTTCCGGTAGACAACTGACCTCTAAGAATTCAACCCTCATGCAATCATTTACCTAGTGTAAACTTTAACCATCCGCAGGGCCGGGTCATGAGTTAACAACTCTCCTCAACTCTGAACAGCTAAGGAGGAAGACTGTGACTGATAACACTGTACTGTCCTCTCCCATCCAACGCCTGCTTTGGTCAAAGCATACCTGGCTTGTAGTACCCAGTGTATGACAGGAAAAAAACAGGTTCTCCAAGACCTACCTCTTTCTGATTTCTAAAAACTTTTCTTTTACATATGAAAATTTGTGCCCCTCTCCCTTGGCCCGCAGTCCACGTTGAGTGTGACTGCCAACAGAAGGGCATTGCATCTTCTTTGGCGTCCATAGTAATACCAGGAAGGAAACGTACAGATACTTTACTCTGTGGATACGCTAACAGGGCTTGTTTATACCTAAGAAAGTGTAAGAGTTGCGGATAAAGTGTTATTATATTTAACAATATTTTATTTTACTTCTAATTTGACTCAGATTATTTCTAAGGGAAAATATTAGAATGCTTTTACTTACTCTCTGGGGTGCCTATGCCAAAACTCTAACAGTAAATTACTTTTAAATGTTGGGGTTTTTTTAACTCAAAACATCGCACTCTGCTTTTGTTATTTTGGCTTTGTTAGTTGGTTCTGTTTGGTTTTGGTTGCATGGTTGATAGATTATATTTTTTTTTTTAGTTTTACCCTGACTTTCTTCCAGGGGACGGCAATTTTATGATGGCAATTGTGACCTCCATTATGTGTATCTTTGCATGGGCTTGGAAAACCTGGGTGCTTATCAGTCATCATGTTCTCAGAGTAAATTGCTCCTCAAATCCAACAGCCCTAGTATACCTGCCACTTCTGTGCAGATCAGGGAAACGATGAAAGCAGATAGCCTGGCCAGGGGTTAAAAGCCTCCATGCATATGCCAACACCAGCTGAACTAGGCAGAAAATGGTTTGAGGCTTTGAGTCTCGGGGTCAATTGTCTACTCTCCAAGTTGCTTTTTTTCTTGGAGAAGGGTGGAAGCATGCCAAAAAACTATCTGGCAAGGCTTAAATGAACTGCAGCTCACTTACTAGCGGTCTGGATTTTCTTCAGGCAATAAGGATTTTAGCACTGCTGCCCAGAAAGTGGAAGAACTCTTTTCTGGAGAGCGCTATATACGTTGCGATAGTGCACACCCATGGGGTCTGGCAGCTGCTGCCTTGTACAGGAGCAAGTTACGCGGCACTAACTGCCCTGGTACAGGCTTTACTCTGGGAGGGGAAATGGGCTCACCTCCCTGCAGCTTCCCAGCAAAGGCAATCACCGTAGGTAACTTCTGCAGCTACCCGGGGTGTAGTTCCAACTTGCTTCTGGATGAGCGAATGTTTCTTCTGCCTTCCACGGTATCTTGCAAAGGAATTCAGTGTGTGTTTTGGCTGAAGATACGGGAAAGGCTTAGGAAGGAGAGAGCACCCAGCTAAGGAGATGGGGACAGGAGCGGTAAGGTGCAGCAGGATGAAGGAAGGGGGATGCTGAAAGGGAACAGCATGAGAGTTGGACACAGAAGAGTTTTGCAAGACTTAGAGGGTCAGGAGCCTTGGTTGTCCCTGGAATAAGCTCAGTCCAAATGACATCTCTTAAGTCTTGTTAGGATGTATTTGTCCCACAGGTCGTGTCAGAAAACTGTCCATACGTGTGTCTGAGAAGTGTCAGGATGACGTTGTTGTGGATCTGTCCATCTTGATCTGTCCTAGAAGCTGATTTTGGCAATTAGGGGAGTAGGGATTGAGAATGCTCGTGAAAGTGAAGTTGCAATCTAGTCAAAGAAACCCAGTTATTTCATTCATTCCTTAGAAAATCTGCTGTTGCAAGTCTCAAAGACAAGGCAGGAAAAATGTATATCCTGTATCATACATAACTGACTGCAAACTACTCGGAATACAAAGAAAACTTCTGCCTTCAACTCTAACAGCATAAAACAAAGCTGTGCACTATGCTCTTCGTTTAGCAAAGCAGCGAGTCCCACTGAAGCCAACAGAATTGCTCAGTGCTGAAAGGCCCACCGGTGCTTATGTAGCTTGTCAAATCAGGGGTCTGGGATAAAATTTTCAAAAACATCTATACAGCTTAAGAACCTACATGTAATTGCATTGCAGTGGCACTGAGGCCATTTAGTCACTGTGGTAGTTTTTCAGATTTTACCCCAAATCCTATCCCAGAAACCTCAAAGGCCCTTGAAATGTTCTGGGAAATGTAAGATTATTCTGCATAAGACTTTAATGAACTCAGGAAACCATCAATGAAAAATTATCTGGACACTTGTCTCTTCTTGGGCTATTTGTGGTCAAGATGAAAGAATTTCAACTTTCCATAAAAAAACCAAGGAGGACCTCTGATATAGAATCACAGAATCATAGAATGCTTTGGGTTGGAAGAGACCTTTAGAGGTCATCTAGTCCAACCCCCCTGCAGTGAGCAGGGACATCTTCAACAAGATCAGGTTGCTCAGAGCCCCGTCCAACCTGACCTTGAATGTTTCTGGGGATGGGGCCTCCACTGCCTCTCTGGGCAACCCGTTCCAGTGCTTCACCACCCTCATTGTAAAAAATTTCTTCCTTATATCTAGCCTAAATCTCCCCTCCTTTAGTTTAAAACCATTACCCCTTGTCCTGTCACCACAGGCCTTGCTAAAAAGACTGTCCCCATCTTTCCTATAGGCCCCCTTTAAGTACTGAAAGGCCGCACTAAGGTCTCCCCGCAGCCTTCTCTTCTCCAGGCTGAACAAGCCCAACTCTCTCAGCCTGTCCTCGTAGCAGAGGGGCTCCAGCCCTCAGATCATTTTTGTGGCCCTCTTCTGGACCCGCTCCAACAGGTCCATGTCCTTCTTGTGCTGAGGGCTCCAGAGCTGGATGCAGGGCTCCAGGTGAGGTCTCACCAGAGCAGAGCAGAGGGGCAGAATCCCCTCCCTCGACCTGCTGGCCACGCTGCTTTTGATGCAGCCCAGGATCCGGTTGGCCTTCTGGGCTGCAAGCGCACACTGCTGGCTCATGTCCAGCTTTTCTTCTCCCAGTACCCCCAAGTCCTTCTCCGCAGGGCTGCTCTCAATACAAGTAACATGATGCAGTAAAGGTGTTTCTGAGTAGATGCCAGGATATACCTGGGAAGGGAACTAAGACGCCATCTTACCCGACAGAGAATACAGCAACTGGTGCTCTAAACAAATCCTTCTCAACGTTTGCAGAGCCACGGCCACCTTGGCCATTACTGGCAACCACCAGTTACAGAAAATCCACAAACCACTTGGTTTTTTTTACAAGCAGACACAAAGCTGGCTAGGCCCTGGACATATATTTTCCCCATTTTGTCACCACTTTGTAAGAGCAATATGCGTGCATATGGAAGATTATCTTCTTTGCAATTAACTGCAAGGTTTTGCAGACTGTCTTCTGATGTCATTCAGTCCCCCACTATCCCTGAGCCAAATGCTGAAGAAAGCTTTCCTAAAGGTTTTGAGCGAGGACAAATTATTTTTAAAGAGGATTAATCCATAACTTCAGTATGTGCATTTGCGTACGTTTGTGGGTCTGATTCAAAGCCAGCGAACTCATTAAGCTCAGTATCAGGCCCTAACCAATTATTTTAAAACTAAATTTTAGCGCTGTTCTATAAATACTGCCCTTTTATTTCCTGGCCCTGTGGATGTGGCAATGTTTGCTATTGAGAGGTATGCCTGATAGGAACAGTGAGTCAGACGGATTTCCTGAGGAGCAACTTCCAGAGGCAGAGGCAGTATGTGAGGTTTCTCAGTTCCCAACAATACCAATTAGATGGTCTCCTGACACAAACAGACTGCTAAAAAAAAAAAAACTTTCACTAAAATAACTGTATGCCTCCTGCCTGGATTTAAAATAAATCACTTTCTTCTTTAAATATGCCAAACAAAACTCATCTGGGCATCCGAAGAGCAACGTTGCTAATGACCAAGCCTGTCCTATCTGACAACTGCGGATACATAAGGTGTGTGTAGAAAATTCAGTCACATGAGGAACTTGTAGCGAAACTGCAAAAGGGTGAGTTTCATATGGGATAAAAATGATAAGAGGTGAATAGATTACGATTTGGAAGGCGGGTTCAGAAAGAAGCTTCTTTTCAAAGACTTGCTGATTAAACCACCGCATAGTCCTGTAAACATTTTGTGGTCTAACAGATCACTTTACACTTATAATAATCCTTGCTTTATTAATATGCTGCATTGTTCATGTATTTGGACCTAATTTTAAAAGCAAATTAAGGTTTCTAAGATGAAACTCGCTGCCTCAGGCTGTATCTCAATTTGGGGGGAAAAAAAACCCAACACATGAGCTAAGCTAACTGATTAAAGAAAATATTTTCCTTATGGTTGATCTGAACCCTCAGGTGCATTCCAGCATGGTGGCCTGCTCTGCCAAAGACTGCACACCTCCAGGTGCGGTTAGGGTTCTAAAGATAATGTCACTTGCTTGGTTTTGATACCATATTTTCCTGCTTGGAATGGACAAATAAGCTAGGATGTAAAACATGCCAATTATAAAATTATGCACAAATGACTTCACACAACAAAAGCAAAGTAATGAGACCAATCCCGTGAAATCTATTTCAAGAAGAAAGGAGACAGAACCACAGCACATGGCTGGATAGAGCTGTGTGCCAGAGCATGCAATTTTATTATGTAGCTTTAAAATAAATATTATTCTGTAAGAGTGTACTTACATCCACCTCGCCTTGGTCAATCACGTAGAAGTTGTCTCCTTCATCACCTGGAAGCAAAATACAAATGGTGATTGTTTCCTGAAGGACTGCTAAGCTATTCAATAATTTCCCGTCTCCGTATTCAATCCTGTACATATTTGCACAGGTTTGTACACCAGATTCCTTACAGAGAGGTTAATTTTCTGAAACATCCTTGCCTATTTGCCTTCATAAATCAAAACAGCGCTATGATTTCTTCCTATTAATATCTTTCAATTGCATTAATTTATCTCTTTTGATTGATTCAACACTTCATTCAGTGTAAACACACAAGAGGCTTTAATGTAGCCCGAGGGTATTGAAGTCCTCCACGACACGCCGCAGGCACGCAGGTAAGTTGCCAAGTGCGATAACTATGATACAGCACAATGAGGTGTTGAATATTCCCAACAACCATAAAAATATTTTCCATCTCTAATTACTCTCAGCTAGCCTGTGCCACCCTAACGCATTCTGAGCTGTGCTTTACTTCCTGACTATCTTCAGGTAAGGAATGAACATTTTAATTTGAAATGCTATTTATCTACATTTAACTGTAGCACTTTGGAACCCTGGAGATCTAACAGCATGGGTTTGTAGGAGATCTCTGCACATGTAGCAAAAGACCTGCATCCATGAACTTATGATATAGCTGCACACTTACAAGCTTTTGGAACATGGTTATTCATCCCGTTAAGCAAAGAGGGAGAAATCTCAAACGGAGAGATGTGAATTATACAATCTTAGCAAACATACAAGGGAAAAAACAAGGGGAAGATTACCCTGTTGTATGACTGTTTCTCCTGCGATGTGTGTGACGGGGAACATGGCATCGAATATGTCACTGGAAAAGAAAAGAAACATTTATTATTGAATCAGACCTATTTCTTATCTAGCCAGTAGACCTACCTTCATTGTTTCATTTAGCCTTCATTAACAGATTTTGCAGAAAAAGAAAAGGAAAATGTTAGTTGTAGCTGGAAAGTGAGCCCCTGCTTGGCAAGAAATCCAAATAACTAGTTTGGCACAAGCTAAGTGAGACCGTGATTCCGTGCACGCTATTTTGAAAGACCTCCTGAATTATATGCATATAGGCCACTTCTTATAGCACTGCACAAACTAGCCAGCTTGAGTATTTTATTGCCTAAGCAGACAGATTCCAGGTTTTCAGCTGCGATCGGTATGTGTCACAGCAGTAATTGCTAGGTGCCTAAACAGGAGCTCTCCTCTTCCGAACATCTGGCCTCGCATTTACAAGCAAAACCTGTTCCACAATACAGAGCACATTTGGAAAGGTAGATGGCTCTAAATTAATGTAGCATAAGAGCTGGCAAGAGATTGCACTCACAGTGCAGAAGAGGCCAAACTCTGAAAATCTTGGTGAGTTACTCGTGAGAAGGGAATTTGACCAATGCTACAGAAACACCGAAGCTGCAGAAGAGCCTTGTGCTCATTAATCATCGCTGAATTACACACCTTACTGTGGTCTCCAGCATACTGTCACATATCCTTAAAAGGCCAGGCAGAGCAGTAAGGACGGGAATGCACCCTGCACCAACACTTTGGGCAACTTGCCTAAATCCAGTCCTTTGTTTATTGAGGGAGACAGCAGGCTCCCTGGAGCCAGGGCTTCCTTTCCCCACATCAGATTTTGGGGAACTTATTTTCAGAAGCATGAACCACACCGAGACGGGCACTCCCCACCTCTCTTCCCCTTCCTATGCATCAGTCTCAAGGGCTAAAGGAAATAGCTCCCCACGCAAACAAAAGGCAGCAGAGAGGAATTGTTAACTACTCTCTCCCCTGGTCTGGTCTAGGAATGGTCCATCCAGGGACCACCGACCGCAGCGGCGAGATGAAACACTTCAGCCTGGAACGGAGCAAAGTCCTCACAATCATAACAGAGCGCAAACAGTGAAGAAACCTAAAATTTTCATCAAAATAGCCAGAAGATCAGCAAACAAACCCATGCTACATTTCAATGCCTTATATGGGAAATGCATATTGTAAAATCCCATTATTAGCTTATTTCCTGTTCAACTGTTCCCAAATTTATTCAGGCTCAGTTCTAGGAAATGTTTCACTCCTAAGTTCAAATTGGTCATGTCTTTCCTCTTCAGCAGCCAGAATGTTTTTGCTCAGTATCGCAGCTCTGCGTCAGCACCACTTGTAGGAGAACTGGGAGATTTCAAACCAGGCACCTCCTGCTGCTCCGCAGTACCTACAAGGGATGCTTAGCCCGTGACCTATAATAAAATGATATATTTCACCCCTGTTGTTTCATCAGGCCCACCCTGTGCTATTCCTACTCACATCAGGAAATACCTCCACCATTGGTAAAAAGCCTGCTCAGAGGCTTTACGGAGAAACCTCTTTTTCACCTCATTCTGAGCACCCACGCAAAGATCTATAATAAATTATTCTGAAAAGTATATGGACTGTATTCTTAAATCCACTAAACTCATTTTTAATGATCTTAAATGGGTTCAGCATTTCTCCAGTTCAAGGGACTTCTCTGTTGGCAGAAAACAAGCATCTGCCTGGTGCAGGCTGTGGAGCTGGTCCCTGTGCCAACCCTCGGTGCCCTCAGCCTAAAAGAAATGGGATCTGAGGTTCAGATGGGATGGGGGAAAGTACCACGATGGTAGGTGCCAAACTGGAATGAATCAAAATGGAAAGTGATCAAGGGACCTTATGCCAATAAGGCAAGTCTAAGTGTTCTTCAGTAGCTCTGGGACTTGGAAATTTGGTATGACAGAGGCTCGTTTGCCTCCCCGTGGTTTCCCCGTGGCTGTGCCTGGGCACCTCTCAGAGCTTTAGAAACTGTCCTGCAGCCTGTGGCAGATTGACCAGAGGAAAAGGCACTCCGCGGGGCAAAGATGAGTGTCTTCAATGCGATGCATCCAAAACCAGACACAACACTGTGAACATCGATAACCAAACCAAAATGTGACTGTTTGAACAAACTTGGAAACTTTTTTTTTTTTTAAAATAGAAATACAGAGGAAATAACTACCCACAGTTTCGGCCTTTCATCTTTGTTTTAAGGCTGTATTTTATTTATAACTTAACAACTGACTGTACAAACAGTGCCCAATAAATTATGAATAGCACTGCACCCTTCTCCAAAACGTTCTACATCTCATTTCTACACCACCTTTTAGTTTTATCAAAAAACCTCTTTACAACTCGCAAACTTTCAGCTGATGGTGTAATGAACCCAAAGTCTATTAGCAGCAACAGTAGTTTTACACTAATATTCTGCTGCCTAGAATATTAGTATAAATATTCTAGCACCACATTTATGATGTGTTTCAGCAAAGTCTCCGTCTTATTAGGCCAAGACTTGGATTTTTAGAGAGACCTTTGAAGGACATGTCATCAAACATTAGCCTAAAACATATAAACACACAGACACGCAAGGTACCCAAAGTCATGGTGACGTTGATTTACATTTCCAAAGTGAAACAAGGGCGTATCTTTGATAAATAAATGCAAGTGACCAATAATATCATGACTGTCGCTGGAAACACGTCGTCATGTTTCTTTTCTACTGGGGAACTATTGTTCTTAATTGATATGGCCAAGATCTCTCACAGTCATTAATGAGTCTGAGGGCTTCTGCTTTTGGATGCTCAATTCGAGATTCATTAAATAGACTCAGCTCTCAGATGATATGGATCAGCAAGCAGCCTCAAAGTTTCTCAACCTACAAGTCTGGCAGCCAAAAACTGGGACATTCAGAATACCACCAAAGAAAAACACCCTTCTGGAAATTATCATCTCCTAAAGTACCAAATGCTCAAGATCCCTGTATGAAATCTGGCTTTTGATTTAATTCAGACTAAGTGTAGAATCTGTTTTGAAAATTTTCCTATTGTCTCTATTCGCAGTGTCTGAAATAAACACAAAAATGTCCCAAGGATCAACGTGCCAATATACTTTGAAAATTTGAAAAATTTGTTCCTGACCTAAGCCCAAATCTGAAACTACAATAAGCAGACATATTTTCCACCTCCCCAATAAATGTCCTATGCTCTGTATGTGGTTTCAGCCATGTGTCCTGGGCCTGCACTATGTAGAGAAAACAAGCAAATCTTTAAATACTGAATGAGTTAAGAAGTGGCACTCACTAAAGGCATAAATAATATAGACAGGGCCAAAAATATGGCCTGTTGTTTTTTCCTGTACCATGCACCTGGTTTTAAGTCATTCAAAATCACCCTCTGACCACTACGATAAAAAAAACCCTTACAAACACAGTGCTGCAACCATCTCACCATCAAGCAAAGACTGTTCTTCTGCAGCAGTAGGTAGTTGCATTTCTTGGGTTTGAAGGTTTTGTTAAATAATTAGGGCCAGACACACACATACAGATTCCTAACAACCAAAATTTTTTTCAAGCACAAGAAGGTTTTATTCCAGTGTAAACAGAAAGCCAGAAAATCAGTAGTTAAGTCTTCACCCAGTGCTGAGCTACCATGATTTCATCTTCTGTCTGAGCTGCAGCACCAAGAACACAGCAGCCTCTGTCTTCTGCCCCTGCACCAGCTATTTAACTGTTGACACCGACCGTGCTAGCAATGCTGTGCGCTGAATTGATAGGGAAAGGGCTTGATTTTTTGCCAGGATTTTTATGATTGTGCTGTAAACGAGAAGTGCTCAAAGGGATTTCCTTATTTTGTTGAAAAAGTACCGTTTGCCCTGTTTCCAGATGACTTATTCAGGTGATGGAAGATGAAAATAGGGCACCAGTTCTGCTATTTCAGCTGTTGTTCCATGAGACTGCAACCACGAGAGACGCACTGCACCCAGCGCAGCCCGGGTTCAGCATCAGTACTTGGAGGGCTCTTTCTCACTCTCTCCAGAGCCAAAGCTTTTGACAGGCTTTGCAATTTTTTCACAGCTTCCCTACCTGCTTCCAGAGGACCTGTATCTGGTTACTCACAGCACTTGGAGTCAAACATTTGTTCCAACCAGAAGGTATCAGGGGCAATTTTTGGCTTGGAAGTGTAGTTGCAGGTGGGACTGTATGTACCTGAATATCCACATTTGGATCCAAAGGGACATCCTAGCAGGACATTACTGATGTTTTCCAGGGGGATTTCTGCACGTTTAATTCTTTGTAACTTTTTGATAGTATCATTCAAAAACGAATTACAAGAAAAGATTGTGAGCAGCATAGAACATACAGAGAGCAGTTAACTAGTCCAACAAAGTGAAACCAAGAAATGTGTTTAGACATGAAATCTCTATCTATTCAATCAAAAAATACCACCTGTCTTCTTAGGGAATATCAAAATTTAAAAGACTTTTTTAAAAAGGTCAAAGATATCAAAGGCTTGCAGCAAGTTTTAACACATAAAGTGTCTTCCATGAGTGTACAGAAGAATTGCAAACAACTGCGATCAGACCTGAAATCACAGGGACCGATCCTCTGCTGTCTGTCACCTGTAATGACTTCTGGCCACCTGTCCAGGTTGAGCCAATTCCCTTTTCATGCAAAGAAGGAAAACTCCACTCGAATCAGTGAGACTGCAGCTCTTTAGACCACCAAAGAGTCTATCACAGTGATTGCAAAATAAAAATGATGAAACACTTTGCTGATTTAATTCAGTAGCATTTTATAGGTCCTGTTTGCCAAGATGCAAACGACTGTGCTAAGAGGAAGCCAGTAGAGAGGGCAGGGCCAAGGGGTTCTCTTTCTCACGAGAAAAAGGGAGTGATAAAAAGAAATCATCTCATCTGCTTTTACGCCGAGGCTGCTTGGAGTAAACGTAGAACATGAGACAGACAAAAATAAAATGTGCAGTGTAGGTAATATAGCACTGGCAATGGGCAACTGAGAAGAAGCTTGTTAAAACAAAGCGAGAGAAGGAGGATTCCAAGCACTTTCAGAACCAGACCATGGCAATGGCCAAAATAGGGAAACTATGTAAGACAATTTATCAGTTTCACAATCAGATTTCTTTCCAGCCCTTGCTGTGCTGAATGCGTTACAGGAAAGGAAAAATGGAAGAGACAAAATGTATATGTGCTAGGCAAAAATGGAAAATCCTCGTTACACCTGCAGGTTATAATGTGTCAGAGTTCAATCAGAACAATTTCATTGTGCAGGCAGACTCGGAAAGCCTTCAATGTGTGCACTGTACAGAGTTTTTTCTTCTTTTGCTATCTCTCTAGCAAAACAAAGCAAGCCCTGTTGTTGAGGATAGCTTTAAAAGATATGTGGCTGCTCTGGCATAATTCAACAAACGACACGCAACGTTTTCTCAGAGTGAGGCTGCCCTAGCAGGAGGATTTCAGTGTTTTAAACCTTTCCTACCTACATACCTTTAAAGTTTAGTAAACGTAGTTGATAGTAACTCTGCCTTTCTTTAGCTGTAGTTCTTATATCTGGGTACTATTTTAAGATTTCTAAAGTTTGAGGGGGGTGTCTCTTCTCGTGTATGTCTAATATTTTCTTATGATTCATTTTCTGAAGAGATAACTTTCTAGCAATCGTTCTAACAACCGCTTCTCCTGCTCTGCGATGATGAAGAGCACAGAATTTAAACCAGACGACTGGATTCAATTAACATCTATGTAGTGACGGAATAAATGCAGTACTTTACCACTGAACAAAACACGAGGGTCTACGCTGTGTGTAAGTATAAGGCTTAGATCCACACTGCTTGTTCCTAGGAACGCTGCATGTCATTGCTGATGTACAACACTGAAACCACCAAGAAACAATTACTATTATTTACTGACTATTGAGAATAAAAGCAACACACACAGGTAAAATAAAAGATTCCTTTTTAGAGTTATTTAAAACTAACAGCCCGGAGCTTACAATTGCTATAATCAAATACGTGCTGTCGCAGGCATGTACCTTAACGAAAACATTACCCATCTACTTCTGTTATTTTTTTTTCTTGTTAGGACAGCAACAAATTAATCGCAGCAGCATGCAAAGCTATTAACAATTGAGAATATTTAATTACTTCAGTATAATGGCCAATGTTTAGGTATTATTACAATTTAGACATACATTAATTTTACTGTAATGACCATGTAAGTCTTTGAAATCGGGCACGAGAAGACATTCTGAATGGCAGGTTAAAATTAAAGTCCATGTCTAATTCCATAACATTTATTAAGTCACAGGTCCACATAACTAACAGGCATGTGAAACAGAAAGAAATAAAAAATTGTCGTCTTCTATTTCTCTGAAGTATTTCCATTTTTACTGTTTTATGAAGTCCTTTTATAGGTTCATGACTTATTACACCAAATGAACTGAATGAAACTTTATGAGCAGAGCATCAATTCATTTTACAGACTCTATACATCTGTGTGTCAATGGTTCACATCATCTTCAACATATTAACAATAGCTTTCAAAGAGGAAGAGCGTGTGCAGAGACCTTCATCTGGAAAACCATCTGCCATGGCCAACTGCAACAAGAGGATGACTCTCTAAAAAGGGCCAAAGCCTTGGCTCAAGAGTGACAAGGTCCAATCCCACCCCTTACCCCACTGCTTTCACCTTGGCCTCTTTTCCTCACGTCCACCCCTCAGAAATATAATTTCATTGAAGTCATGCTGCCGAGGCCTTGGTTGTACCACAGCTGTCCAAGAGGCAGGGCTTGGTGGAAATGTAACTCAGGTCCATCCCTTACTATCCTCTCTAGCTAACCTTTCACAAGGTTGAGGGCAGACCCACGCTTCCTTCAACTAGTCCCAGTTCCAGGCCCATCAGCCTGTTTGCATAAGAAGCCCTGTGGCAAGGCACGCAATGGATGGTGGGAGGTAGAAGAGGACATTACACATTGTTCACGCTAAGCCACGTACCATGCTGTGTCTAACAGCGAACTGCAGCCACATGGCATCTCTTCCGGCAGGCCCAGCTGAGCACAGGACACCAGAGTGTCTCACTGCAGAGCAGTTTCATACATTTTCATAGTTTGTAGTTCAAGGACAACTGCAGAGTGGGCTGTACCAACAAGAGTGTTGTCAGCAGGTTGAAGGAATTGATTATTTCCCTCTGTTCAGCCCTTGTAAGACAGCCTGGAGTACCATGTCCAGTCTTGGGCTCCCCCATACAAGAAAGACATTGACAAACTGGAGCCAGTCCACAGTGGCCACCAAAAATGTCCAAGGCCTGGAGCATATAGCAGGTAGAGAGAGGGTGGGAGAACCGTGTTTATTCTTTTATGAAAGGAAGACCGGGGAGATCTTATCGTTGTCTACAAGTGCTTAATGGGAGGGTGTAGAGAAGACAGACCCGACTCTTCTTAGAGCTGCACTGCAGAAGGATGTTAAGGCAACAGGCACAAATGGGAACAGAGGAAATTCCCACCTGATATAAAGAAAAAAATTTCACTATGAGGGTGGTCAAACACTGGAAGAGGGGGCCAGGGAAGGGGGGTTGTTTCAAAACTCAACTGGGCAAGGTTCTTGGTTAGAGCAGCCAATTCTGACCAGACCTGCTTTGAGCAGGAGGTTGGAGTAGGGATGTCTGGAAGCCCCTTCCACCCGCCAGGAGCCCAGGGTTTGGCACTGAGCTTCTCCCAGTGGGAAAGATGAGGTGGTCCTGCGCTCAGCCGCAGACACCGGGGAGGCGGGGGAGCGTGAGTCAGGAGGCCAGCTGGAGGAAATCCCATGCATAATGCATGGAAAATATGCTCTCTGTGTACCGATGTAGGAATATCTGCGCGCTTCTGCATGAATAATTGCAACGAGACTGTATCCCAACTTCACATCACTAATACCACTGCTCATCAACAAAGTCTGTGCATATCAGGAGACCTTCATTAGAAATTAGGTAACATGTATTTTGGGGGAAAAAAACAGTTTTCTGAAACTGAATATTCCTGTGGAAAATGGCTGATGTCATTTCCCATTTAAAATGTTTCAAAAGTTTCGAAACCAACTAAACATCCTGCTATGATATCTTCAGAGGATCTACTTTTCACTATGAAATTACTTCAGAATTAAGTTTCTTAGTAAAAGGTTAAAATCAAAATAAGGCATTGTTGAAAATGATATTTCGGTTGAACTTAATCATGTTTGTTTGCTTGTTTTCTGTGTGTGAGCATTCTCAAGATTCTCATCTTGGAATGAAGATTCAAGATGAGGGAAAAATTTAAATGCCAAAAGAAAAACAAACAAGAAAAAAAAAAACAGAGAAACTTGGGTCAATAAAATACACTTCTTACTTGGTTACGATGTACAAATATATATATACATGTATAGAGAAACACACATACTAGACTACACAGGCTTCTTTCTGGTTTAGTAGGTACAGGATAGCGATTAGGAAGTTTTTCCTTAGCCAGCAGGTACCGGACTGTAATGCTAAGATAGAGATATTTATGGAGGTTATATACTATAAGAATACAGCATTGCTGCAAGCTTACTTTACTGAAGCTTTTGCTTTGAGAAAGCTCCAAATACATTATTATTAGAAGCACAGAAGGGCACTGCAACGAAGTCAAAGGCGTTATTTGTATGCGTTGGCATTGTAGAAGTGACCCAGGGAAACGGTCAGCACAATGACAAACCGCGTACTTCAGGCAAAGTGGGCCAAATTCATCCCTGGTGTCACCGAAATGAGGTCGGTGTATTTGAGCTGGCTAAAGAGAAGGATGGCCCTTTAAGTCACAGACGAGCATATATGATTTACATTTTCCACACAATTAATTACTTGTCATTTTCTCAAACATTCTGGAAAAGCAAAGGCGGATACCATGCTGAAAAAATAAGTATTTTAACTTAATAGCTGAAAGAAAATTGCTTCTAGTGGGACAGAAACATAATACCGCAAGAATAATTATCATCCCCAAAACAAGTCTCTGTTGCTATTAATTCCACCAGTGATAAAGGGTGACCATAACAAAGTTTCCATATTTGAACAATTTATTCCTTCTGGTACTTTTAAAACTCTTCACTCTTTAATGTCAAGCTCCCTCTTCTGGACTATCCCAATGAAGCCAGAGAGTCACTACGCACTACTCCTCGTCCTTACTTTAGTAATCAGGTAACAGGGCTGAAGAAGCCCTTGGTAAATGGCACTGATACAGATCGCTGATCACTGTGTCCCAATTTCATGGTTACTACAGCTGAAGTTCTTTGAAAATATAATAGTATATGCTGAGATTTAAAGAGCTCCCAGAGGCTTGCAGCTATAAATGCACTATTACGTGATCTCTTGGACTAGATGATGGAGGAGATGTCCCTCAACATAGGGAAACGGGACATATATCCCTAGGGATATCCCTATATAGGGATATAGGACATTATTTTAAATAAGGAACTATGATAAATTGTATTTCATATGTACATAAGTAAATATGAACAAAACCATACTATGTACATTACCTTACTGTTTGCATTATACAGTGAAAAGAAATACCTCCCCCACAATGGTAATAGCAATTTTTGCTTTGCCTTTGAGAGTGAGATGGAGGACATTTGTTCACGAAAATGAAATTATATATATTTATGTTTTCTTGCATCCCTATGATTAGCAAACTGTTGACAGAGAAAGTTTTATTCTAATAATTCACCCAATTTTCCTATTCAGAGCATGTCTACAAACAAACTGTTGTGGTTGTGGAACTTGGACACGAACACAATATTCATCTATTTTCATTATTTTCTTTTATTTTACTTTTTCTTTGCACTCTGTGCAAGAATCACTTCTAACAGTTTTCTATAAATACGGGGAAATTAAATTGTATTTGATAATTATGATTGTTCCTTCAAATCATACACTCACTGCTCCTACGCACTATTTTTAGGACTACAGTTTCTGCACCAGCTAGAAGAAAGGCTTGAGTGCCACAAGACAGCACCTGTGCCTGGCAACTATATCAGCACAAAAATATGTAAGAATTATCAGGTATTAGGTTAAAAATCTCTTCCCTTCCATGCCTGGTGGTCCTTGCCATTAACATAAAAATGAGGATACTGCAAGAATCCTAAGGATGCTAATGCTAAAGAATCATGATGCTAAAGAATGACAAGATGCTCAATATAAATGCAGTTAGAGGAGTTTTTTTTATCATGTTCATGTAAAATAGTTTTGTACATCAGGAAACACCTAGGGTAATTCTGGTAATGTGGGTATCAATACGTAGTGCCGCCGGAAAAGCTCGGAAGTGATCAGAAAGTGCAGCCAAGGCTGTGCAGAGTTGTAGTTCCCAAGTCACTCAGTGGCGTGCCTGCTGCGAGGCAGAGGAACGCATGCTGCAACTGATCAAGCAGTGTTTGACATGCGTCTCCTCTGGCTGACAAGCACAGAACATACAGCTGCAAGCATCTCCCACATCTTGCTTAATTAATTTCCACCCTTGTTGTGTGCTCCCACACCTGGAGATATCAAACAGCTGCGTATAATAAAAACATTTTAACCTGTGTTAGTGGATAGGATTCAATTCAGTTTATAATTGGATCAGTAAATGAAATCATTATAAAATAGCTGATAAAGGTTCCCTAGAATGAGTCAGAATTATTTTTTAAAAGCGTGTAAATCTAGTGGTAAATAGCTGATGAATAAAATTCATAGCTGACACAAAACCACATGTCCACAAGCACTTGCTTTTCTATTTGCATATCTATTATAGCTTACAGACATGTGCAAACTCATACACCCACACATTTTCCTTATGTTTTCCCTAAGTTTATCATTACTCCCCTTCATCTCTGATTCACAGCATTTCTGAGATAGAATCTTTTACAATAAAACAAACTAGAGATAAAATTTCCCTAGACAATAAATACTTCTTTTGTAGGAGCTTTTTAGTGAACTATCGCAATTAAGCACTTCATTTTTTACAGCTCTACTAATTCAAAGAAGGAGAAAATAGAGATTGATCAGATCAGATGATACATGCATTTTTTCTTAAGTTATCTGTATTTGCAGGGGTCTGAAGGACAGGGAGCTTTTAAGCACGAAGAGCTGTTTAAATCTACAGACGCACAAACACAGACCTAAGGGTGCGCTTTCTTCATACCTATATAAATAAATTCAGATGCAGTTACATTACTTTGTTCCATCTTTCTTAGTAATTTTCTTTCCGAATCTTCACTAACCACTAAAATGTACATCAAAGGCATCTCGAAGACACCCAGCACTATTACTGGCAGCAACACCTGCTACTTCGAACCTCGCAGCACTAATTCCCTAGCAGTTTGCTGTGTTTTATAAAACCTGCCTAGCAAACATGGCACTAATCTCCTTCTCCTGTATTTTGCTGCAAACATTCAAAAAATCAAGAGTGCCCAACGTTAAATCCTGCAATGTAATGTGCACGGCTCTACTTTTATCTTTCCACGGTGATAGCAAATCTGGAAATCTCAGCTATGTCGGGCTTTCATTAGCATTGCTGGGATAGGAGAGGGGAAAAAGCAGTGTTGTATATGCCTCCCTGCATATCTGCAGTACATTTTTTAAATGCCTGGTTGAAAGGGAACATGAAGAATTCATCAGGCAGGCTGGTGGATCAGTATTAATGCAGACGTTTGTGGTTACTCTTAGTCCAAACCTTCAACCACCTTTTGCTTGGCTCTGCTAACTCCGTGCTTGCCTTCACGCTGGTGTCATTTTTAAGCAATTTCTCAGCAGGAAGAATTGTATTTTATGGCATTAAATAAACCAGGACAAACTCAGCACCAAAACAAATTGCAAAAAAACTTGCAGGAGTATATTATCACACGACTCATGTTGCTTCCTCCCAACTAAATAACCCTCCCGGTTCACAGATTTCTGTTTAATTTGGCCTCCAGCATGACAGAAAGGAATTTTTTGTCCATTTACACAACTCTATGAATCAAATGTCGACAACAGTAAGCTGCTCTTTAGTCTGACTTAGAGGCATGCACCAAAAAACAGCCAAGTGCTGTGCTTGCTCTATCAGGTCTCACGCATAAACCAGCTACGATATCGCCTGTAGCATACAAATCCCTCTGAAAAAAAAAAAAATCCTTCACGGTTCCTTCTCTCAAAGACTTGATGTATCAGCAGGTATAATTGCTCCGAATATTGAATCCTGGCTGGGTACGCTGCTGTGAACTGCTCCAACACGGACACCTTAAAATACTCTCTCTGTAAGCTGAGAACTGATTTAGGTTGGGTTTAAAAAATAGTTTAAAAAAACAGACAATTTTGCTGTTTAAGAAACATAACTCCACTGGTTTAAATATGTTTTTAATGTAGGGCAAGCAGGCTTTATCTGTGTTGATATGAAATTCCAAAATACAATAAAGAAATTAAGCAGAAATTTCTATACTAAAGCCCACTTAAAAATAAATCCAATTAAAGGGAATAAATAGGACAAGAAAACAACTAATTCCTTGTCTTTGCTTCTCTTCAAGGAATATTCATATAAATCCCTGGTCTGACACTTATGCCGTTTCATGTGACAGGGATCAGAATTCTCCATAGCACAACGTTTTTAAACCATTTACCCTGACAGCACCTTTATAACAAATAATAGAAACCACTCCACATTTCACAGTACATTTTCTATAGGCCCACAAAGGGTTTAACCCTGCAAGCTTTTATCCACGTGAAGAGTCAGCGCTCGTAGTTGAAATAAAAGGAGTAATTTAATGAAAAGGGGATGGAAGAATCAGGGATTTGGAGTGAGAACATTCTGGGATGAAGAACATCTCTCTTATCTGTGCTGGTGAAGTGGCTTGTAATCACGAGTATTATATATGTGCTTTGTAAGGCAGTAATAATAATAATAACAAGGAAGATTTNACGTGAAGAGTCAGCGCTCGTAGTTGAAATAAAAGGAGTAATTTAATGAAAAGGGGATGGAAGAATCAGGGATTTGGAGTGAGAACATTCTGGGATGAAGAACATCTCTCTTATCTGTGCTGGTGAAGTGGCTTGTAATCACGAGTATTATATATGTGCTTTGTAAGGCAGTAATAATAATAATAACAAAGAAGATTAGTGCCTGAATTAAGTAACTGCCCTGGATCCTGTAAAAATCTTGCCTTCAGGCTGCTTTATTTTAAAGAGAGGGTTCCACAACTTGTGGACCCACATCATATGCTTCTTTATATGTTCCTGTGGCCAGAGGAGGTGGAAGAAGGTCATAGGCATTGAAACCCCACTTTGCATCTCACTTTTTAGGGGGAGGACGTCAGGAGGGACCCTACCCATGACTGAACGGCTCGAGATGACATTTAGATGCAATGCTCATGTTTAAGTATCCAGGCAGGAAAGGGCAACGTCTGTGCGTGTTTAGGGGTGACAGTCTGGGGAGACCCACAAAGCAATGCTCCAGACTTCGGGACACTTCAGTTTGAGTCTAGGCTGAGATGCTATCACACCAAATCAATGCAATTTAATAAGAAAACGTTACTAAGAACACTGCAGAGAAATGTCATCTTGGCGAGGGTCAAAAGAGAGGGGAGGAGGAAGGCGGCAAAAAGTGTTTCTTAAATAGAGGAGATAAAGATGGCAGGAGATAAAAAGGTCAGACTAGGTGGTCTAAAGGTCCCTGCTAACCCTAAACTCAGTGACAGATACAGAAAAGCAAACACTTCATCTCAGGAAGATTTGCTTGTACAAAGAAAGTCTTGAAAAAAAGACCAGAAAAGAGCCAGCTATCAAAGCAACGCTTATACCCTGGTAGTAGGTAAATGCATGATGAACCGCACAAATACACACTGGTACTACGGGCCACCTCCCTCTCCATTTGAAATAGCAACGTGCGCTCACATTCCTGAGATTCTCCTCAAAAAACATACTGCACGCTTTCTGCAACACCTCGACAGTAATATCAGAGGTTATTAAAAAAATCTTACACGAATAAACAGATCTGAAAAATAAACTACCAATGTGCCATAGGATTTGTAACATTAAGTTGACTTTAAAAAATAGACTAATACATGCAAAGGTCACTAAAATATTTATATTAATGATGGAGCTGAACACTAAGCAGATATTGACTTCTGTTAAGGTGAACCTCAAGATTTATTNATCTATTTGCATATGTCAGCACTCATGATACCTAAGGATGACATTTCTGCTTCTCCAAGTGACTCCCTTTGCCTACTGAGCTGGGTGAAAGATTTCTAAGACACAAAGGGAAGTCAGGACCTTAAGTGCAAATTAGTTGCCCTATTTCCATCTTAGCTTGAGAACCCATGCTTGTAACTTAAGAAACAGAGTTACATACAGCAAAGTAGTCCGAATAATTGTCAAGCTCTGGATTTATCACCCAGAAAGATTTCTGATGGAGCACTTCTGAATTCAATGCACCTTCATCTAAGGTCAAGTTTCTTCCCACGCAAGGCAAGCGCAGGAGGGGAACACGTGGATATTCTGGAAGTGTTTTAACAAGAGGCACTTCTACTGTAGTTGTGGTCAATTTTCTATGAGCTCAGAACAAAGACATATCAATCAAACTGAGCAAAATAAATAAATAAAAGCATTGGATGACTTTCAGAGTTATAGGCTTTTTCCTTGAACTAGAAAAGCAAATAAATTTAACAGGAGTGCTGACAAAAGTAGACCTTCTTCCTCCAAACAGTATACAAGATCTAAGCCAAAAGGAAACAGATGACTTTGTGTGTTTGTAGGAAGTGATTAGAGAAGATAGAACTTAATTTATTAAGATGGGAGATGGTGATTCTTTTGTTGACTTTTCAGGTCAAGTGTTAAAACCTTCTGCAAATAAGGCAGCAGATACGCTACAACTAAGCCTTAATGGTTCAGGAGACTGGGCTTTTTTGATATTCCAGGTTTTTCTTGTTCTTTGAACAACTGTTTCGGAAAGCCAAGTCAGAGAAATTTGCAACCCTTACCTGTGCCTCCTGGTGGCCTCCCCTTTGCAAACTGCACCAGCTTGGGCAGTTGGAGGCTGGTTTGGACCACCATACACTTGCCATCCCAATGTAGGACACTGCCTAAAGCCAACGGGCACAGCTTCCACATGACTTCGGAATTTTTTCCTATGCACCCGAGGGATGACAGAACAGGCAAAAAAGAAAAAGGAAGAAAAAAAGGGAAAAACGGAGAAAAGGAAAAAATAAAGAAGAAAAGACAGAACAAAGTGCTCTAAAAAAAAATTTCATTTCTCTACCAGTCTGACAAGTCTCAGGGAGGAATGCGGCGCTGTGCAGGCAGTGCTGGCCACTGGATTTGCAGGAAGGAAGAGCAATTAGGAGCGCTGGGCAGGAAAAGGCCTGTTAGCACTCTTACCTTTAACTTAATCTTTAATCTCCTCCTATGCCTCCAACTTGTCACCACAGGCATTAATCACCTTGCAGGTCTTATAGCCATCTCAGGCTCATTTGTATGATTTGTTTTAATGGCCTCTCTCATGCCACGGGTGTTCGGCGGTGTATAGTT
>VYZW01004849.1:6966-21341 GCA_013401315.1 Balaeniceps rex
CTCCTCACGGTCACTTTGTTAGGACTAAAAAAGGGAAAAGAGATAGAAGAGGAAACTGTCTGTCTCCTGCTAGGATTTAAAGCAAGCTGGTAACAGAAAAGGCCTCTTTGAAGGAGACTGGAATGAAGAAATCCAGGTTTTACTTCCATCTCTAAGACTAACTTGCTCAGTTCACTGGAACAATTCATTTGGAGCCTCATGACACTAAATGTCAAGCACTTACAACTTCTAAGGAATTCTACGACAGCTGAACACAAATCAGAAGGTCTATTAAAACAGAAGAGGGGAATCAACAGAAGTGACCACTGTCATTAAAGTAATAGCGGAGAGCTAAGGTGGGTAGGCTAAAGATTACAAGAATTAGCCTCATGACACTAAATGTCAAGCACTTACAACTTCTAAGGAATTCTACGACAGCTGAACACAAATCAGAAGGTCTATTAAAACAGAAGAGGGGAATCAACAGAAGTGACCACTGTCATTAAAGTAATAGCGGAGAGCTAAGGTGGGTAGGCTAAAGATTACAAGAATTAGCCTCATGACACTAAATGTCAAGCACTTACAACTTCTAAGGAATTCTACGACAGCTGAACACAAATCAGAAGGTCTATTAAAACAGAAGAGGGGAATCAACAGAAGTGACCACTGTCATTAAAGTAATAGCGGAGAGCTAAGGTGGGTAGGCTAAAGATTACAAGAATTAGCCTCATGACACTAAATGTCAAGCACTTACAACTTCTAAGGAATTCTACGACAGCTGAACACAAATCAGAAGGTCTATTAAAACAGAAGAGGGGAATCAACAGAAGTGACCACTGTCATTAAAGTAATAGCGGAGAGCTAAGGTGGGTAGGCTAAAGATTACAAGAATTAGCCTCATGACACTAAATGTCAAGCACTTACAACTTCTAAGGAATTCTACGACAGCTGAACACAAATCAGAAGGTCTATTAAAACAGAAGAGGGGAATCAACAGAAGTGACCACTGTCATTAAAGTAATAGCGGAGAGCTAAGGTGGGTAGGCTAAAGATTACAAGAATTAGCCTCATGACACTAAATGTCAAGCACTTACAACTTCTAAGGAATTCTACGACAGCTGAACACAAATCAGAAGGTCTATTAAAACAGAAGAGGGGAATCAACAGAAGTGACCACTGTCATTAAAGTAATAGCGGAGAGCTAAGGTGGGTAGGCTAAAGATTACAAGAATTAGCCTCATGACACTAAATGTCAAGCACTTACAACTTCTAAGGAATTCTACGACAGCTGAACACAAATCAGAAGGTCTATTAAAACAGAAGAGGGGAATCAACAGAAGTGACCACTGTCATTAAAGTAATAGCGGAGAGCTAAGGTGGGTAGGCTAAAGATTACAAGAATTAGCCTCATGACACTAAATGTCAAGCACTTACAACTTCTAAGGAATTCTACGACAGCTGAACACAAATCAGAAGGTCTATTAAAACAGAAGAGGGGAATCAACAGAAGTGACCACTGTCATTAAAGTAATAGCGGAGAGCTAAGGTGGGTAGGCTAAAGATTACAAGAATTAGCCTCATGACACTAAATGTCAAGCACTTACAACTTCTAAGGAATTCTACGACAGCTGAACACAAATCAGAAGGTCTATTAAAACAGAAGAGGGGAATCAACAGAAGTGACCACTGTCATTAAAGTAATAGCGGAGAGCTAAGGTGGGTAGGCTAAAGATTACAAGAATTAGCCTCATGACACTAAATGTCAAGCACTTACAACTTCTAAGGAATTCTACGACAGCTGCTTGGAGCTGAAGAGCTCCTGTCCAACACGCTACCCCTTTTTTCCGATGGAGAAACAGAAAAATTAGTCAACTATGCAGGCCTGGCAGAAAGCTCAATTAGCATTTGCGCAATACTCCAAGATTACAGGACAGCATGTTTTACACAAGTATTGCTAGAGCCCAGTCTACAGCACTTTGTTTTCCATAGTTCTGTGCCTCTTAGAGCATCACGCATTTATGAAATTAAAACAGAAGAGGGGAATCAACAGAAGTGACCACTGTCATTAAAGTAATAGCGGAGAGCTAAGGTGGATAGGCTAAAGATTACAAGAATTAACTTTAGCAGCAAGCATTATCATTTTCACACCAAGTGGATACATTCCAGTAGCAAGATGAGTATTACAGAAAGCTGGAAGAACTCCTACAAAGCCATGATCTAATGTAATTTGAGTCACCCACAGAATTATTTCCACACACCTTCACAGATTTCAGACCAAGTACAATTGTAGGGGAACTATTTTTCCCATGGAAAGTTATGAATCCAACTGGCTTCCTGAATTCTCATCAATGTGATGAGTCCTCTGTCCCGGGAAGTAAGAGCTAGTTATAGCATCCTATACTTCTAATTACCTAGAGGCATTAACATCCACGGCCAGAGATCCCAACTGCATTTCAGTAACATGCAACTCGTTAGGTAACTTTGCACAGCAACAAGTGCATTACTGAATGCAAATGATTCTCCCACAATTAAAAATGACAACTGTGTGTGAGAGTGGATAACCTCTCTCCAACATCTACTAAGAGTAGGGCTAAGAGAAAAAGTAGGCATCTTAAAATTGGAGATTAGTATTATTATCTGGACTGCAGTTTATTTATTAGTCTTTCTGAAAAGCATACAAGTGTTTAGAAGGTAGCTGAAGGGAGACAGTAAAATGAACCAAGAACACCTGGAAAAATATGCAGCCTCAGCCAATCATAGACAAAAATGGCTTTAACAAAGAACCAGAAGTCAGTTGTGTGTATATTTTTAGTAGGATCTATCCCTGAAGCACAAAGAGCTATATATAAAAATAATCTCTTTACCTCAACTACAAGGATTTTCTCTTTTTAAGAAGCCTTGCCCTTAAACCCCAAGCTGAAAGAAATTTTAATGTCTGATATTAAGACTAGAGCAGTAAGTTTGTGCCATGATCTCACTGTAGCTCAAAGTAAGCAGGGTCAAGTCAGCTTACTATTTGCATAGGAGAACTCAATGACTGCTAATGTCAGAGGAAGAAGTGTTATTGATTCATACCCTGGCGCACTGCTTCCTGAATTGTCACTTCTTCCATGTACTAGTAGGGATATGCAAGGCTGCTGGGGCTCAAAATGCTCTTTCACCTAACAAAAATATAAAGTCCTGATTGCTGCTGGTCCCTAACAATCCCATGACAGCCTGACTGTAGTGGGATGCTTACCTGATGTGCTGGGGCAAAATTCCAGCCCAGCCATTTTGGATTACCCACACTGTTGCCACAGTACAACGCTGAACAAGACATTGCGCTCTTCCTGTGTTAAATTATTGTGAAATTCTGTTGGATGCTATTGAACAGCTGTTATATTCCAACCCACATGTGTGGAAGCTTTATTTAAAGCTCATTCACCTTATAGCCTAGTGTTTTCAAAGCACTGGAATAAAGGATCAGTAACAATATAAATGCAAGAAATCAAGGGCCAGCTGACAAAGATCATGCAAGAAACAGATTCAAAACAAAAAAATGACCATATTAATTTTTCAGCCTGACTTCCTGCACAACTTATGCCAGAAAAGTTCACATAATACTTGCTTCAAGATCCTTTTTGTGGTATCAGATCATGGGGACATCGGCATGCGAGACAGATTCCTCCAGAGACTTTCTTGATAAGGACTCCGGACTTTTCTGCTCGTCTTTGTAAGGACACCCCCAAAGCCAAACCCATACTCACCCTTTCACATTGCAGAAGGAGGGCAAACAAAAGTAACTGTTCACAAAAGACAGGAAGAGAACCAGGGACCCCCTGAATTGCATGGGGGCTAATTATGGAGCCTCAAAAGGAAACTCTTCCACTTCTTTCTTTGTTCCCAGCCAGCAGACACATCTTCAACATACCCCACAGAAGTTCTCTCCTTCTTCAGAACAAATTCTGACAGCCCCACGAAGTCCACAGAATAATACAGCCATAATGACCAATAGCCTGCCTTTGTTCTCCTGCTTGGACATTACTGATTCTCAAAATACTAGACCCTTCAGGCACATTTGGCTGGGCTGGCTTCACTACGTTTCAGCCATCCCATTGTCTCCACACGCTTCCCACTGAATAGCAACCATCAAAATTTGACTGGCCTCCATTGTTCCATCTGGGAAATACATCATGAAGACCTGACAAATTGCTCTAACAGTAAATTGCTTCACAATTTCATAGTTGTATATAGGTTCTCAAAGCATGACAGACAGCATTCTTTAATGTTAACCAGATTTTAAAATGAACTCAACACAATGGGTATCACAATAGAAACTGCTGGATACTTCTGGAATCCAAGAAATTAGGAGGGTTGCTCTTTGGTATAATTAAATTTGCTATTGTGAACACAACTGGAAGCTATATGGGAAGTGTCTCAATAGCTCCAGTAGTGTTCAGCATTGCCTTACAGATGACACACTCAATTTAATTTGAACAAAAGGAGCAGATCCATCCTAGAACTCAGCAGGATATAACAAGATCATCATCAAAAAAGTCTCTTATCATACCAAAGAACAGGAAGCCATTTCACCGTCATTTAAGGAACTGGATGATATCTAACAGGTGTGGAGGAAAGATGCATTATTAACCAACTCAGAACAGCTTCAACCATATTACTTGACTATAGAGCTGTGCACATTTAGTTTGATTCAGATTCAGGTAAGCTTTGCATTTTGGATGTATAAATATCCTTTAAGCCAAGCTTGAGGAAACAAAAACTTTGGAATCCCTTTTCTGCCTCTCTGATGATAAACACTTCAATCAGGATAAAATAATTTTTCTTTGCTTCTATCATTATTATTCTGTTTGTTAACCTGGTACAGGTGAATATGGACACTACTTTATTAGACCCTCTTAAGAGAAAAAGCAAGCTTGCATTAGGGATAGCTCCACAGCGTGCAAGCAAACAAAAGATTCCCTGTTAGAAGTTAAGCTTTAGAGAGCAAAAGCAAGCAGAGAAAATAAGACTAAATGAAGCTGTTGCTCCACACTGAAAGAAGTCTGTTGACAAGGAACACTAACAAGTATTTAAACATACACAACATGAACAAAGAAGCTCAACCCAAGATGACTCCTCCCAGCCAAGATCATTTCTATTCCAGTAGGATGAGTCTCTGGAGAAGGTGGAAAAGTTGTAATGATTCCTCCTCCTCCATTTTTCATTATCAACCACTAGGTAATGTATTTTGAATTATTCGAGAGATGGGGGAAGGGAGGAATAAACGATGATGCATATGCACCTCTGGCCAGACTGTTCCACTCTTTTACGAACAAGTTAAGACTCAGCATTACAACAGTATCCAAAAGTACCTTGTTTATCTTGTGGCAATAGCTGTGAGCTGTTCTCTTGAACTTTACTCCTGGCACTGGCTTCCTGCTCTTCTGACCACTCCACATTATCCCTGTTGTAAAAAATAAGATGAACTACTCAGCTGAGAATAGTAGGGCAAAGACAGAGAGAAAGGAGAAAAGTCTAGACAGCTCTCCAAATTGATAGCTGTGGAGCTCTTCCACGACCTCTAATTCTAGCCGCAGTACAACAGCTATCAGCACGTACGGTTCCCAGTTCTGAATGAACTGCACTCGTAGCATTACAAAAGATGTAACTGGAATGGATCCCAAGAGACAGCAAATCTGTCCCCTAATCCTTTTCTCTATTTGATGCTCAGCCAAGTTTAGAGGAAACAAATCCTTACTAGGAAACCACGAGGGCGCTCAGCACAAATAGGCTTCCTTGGAGAGGAACTGCCATTCTCACACGGTGAAAAGCACTTGTTCCTACACAGGTGACAGACATGTAGGCGCTTGTGTGCATTCACTCAAGCACTTGGGCCATTTGATTTAGCTGTCTTAGAAAACCACATTTTCTTTCTCAAGTTAAAACAAAAAAGGCAGTAGGGTTATTTGCAAGGTAATGTTATATTACTATTAAATCCAATTATGAGAAAAATATGCAGGAAGCTTTAATGCATTAAGAATCTATTAACACCTTAATTGTGCATACACAGTTGTGTAGTCATTGAAGTGATTCACTTGACCTTTTTTCATTAAAACAAGTGAATGAAAAGCAGACTACAAGGATCAAGAAGCACTATTCTGGCCTCAGGAGTAATTAGTCTTTCGATATTAACTCACAAACCAAAGCCTCGACAAATGTCACATCTGTGAAAAACTAGATTACTAAGAGTTTCTGCAAGGAAATAGTATTGAAGATATGCTTTTGTAACATACCTTTGATATAGTATCGTCCCAAAATGAATGACAAGCTGATACATGCACATATTACTTTATTATGAATTAAACATACCCAATTCTTAACAGGGTATAGCACCACCAAAAGTGGACACATTTACTTCAAAAACGCAAAATACCTTCAGTTCCCAGCAAATTCGAGAATTTGGGTGCTTAACATATCTTAAAACAACAGCTTTCACCAATCAAAGACCTCCTGTTCCAAGCTAACACCTAGCATGGATCTCACACTGTTACAGTGTCACGTACCAGCAGATGGGTTAAATGATCTTTGTTCAATTTATACATTAGTCATTAAGGTATACAGATGGAGAAGGCTTATAGATTTCTGAGAGCAGATCATTTAACTTTATTAACTATAGCAATGACACAATTGCTACAAAGCAAAGCAACACATTCTCCTCAAACATCAAGGGAGCCTGAGGAATCCCGACTGCTTCGGGAGGAGCGGAGGAAAGCTCAGGACCCGCAGGGATTAGCACTCCCGAGCACCTGCCGAGCGGGGCACGGCCCTCCCACACCTCCAAGCCCTCACGGCACGGCCTGCCACGCTGGCAGCGCCCCAGCCCGCAGGTGCCACCCCCCCCACCCCAGGCCCCCCTCTCTGCCTGGCCGCCAGCCCCACACCCACAGCTCCCCCCGGCCTGCTCCGCGCCCCGGTGGGCGCGTCAGTGTCTGCAGCCAGGCCCCCGTGAAGCGGAGCTGGGCAGCTCCCTGCCGCCGAGAGCCCCGTTACACAGCGCCTCGCCACAGACTACCGGCAGGCCGGGGCGGCGAGGACGAGTCCCCCCCCGCCCCCGCCATCCCACCCCAACCCCCGCAGCCGGGCGCAGAGAGGCACCACAGGGCAGCAGCGCCCCGGAGCGCCTCAGCCGGCTTCCCGAGCCTCTCCGCGGTGGGCCGGGGATCCGGAGCGAACACCGACAGGGCGAGGAGGCGGCGGCCGCCCTCACCAGGCGTTGTGCTGGAAGAGGCGGGCGGGGTCGGTGAGGAAGCGCCTCCCGAAGGGCCGCCGCTCCGGCACCTCCCTGGGCGCCGCCATGATGGGCCGAGCGTCACCGGAAACGGAAGCACCGCGCCGCCGCCCGACCCGAAAGAGGACTAGGCGGGCGGCGGCGGTCACGTGAGGGACGCCGCCGTCACGTGGGGGCGGTGGCGGGAAGCGCCCTCAGCGCCGCCTGAGGGGAATGGCGGTAGCGGCGGCGGGCGGGGGCGCCCGTGTTGGGCGAGAAACAGCCACCGCGGCGGTAAAAACGCTTTTCCCGGCTTTTATTTCGCGTTTCATACACTGGGGTGGGAGCAGGCCCGGCCCAAGCCACCGTTGTCCAGCATTCACCGGCCTCCGGTGGCGTCCAGGCACGGCCTTCGCCTGGCGCCTGTCACCGTTCCCTGCCTCGCCAGCCGCCGCCTGCGGCAGAGCTGGCGGTCCAGTCTGCGGAGGTCGGCGGCTGTCACCAGCTCCCGGCAGGCATTCCACGACCAGGAGTAGGTGCAGAAGGTGCGGTGGAAGTGCTCGATCTGGCCCCCGCCGATCTTCCGCCACAGCTTCAGCAGGCTGCGGCGCTGGCGGAGAGCCTGGCTGTGCCTGTACCGCCTGGCTGCCTGCGCCTTCGGGGAGGAGGGAGGGACGTTGAAAGAGGAGGCAGAGGACCATGGGGGGCACATCACACAGCTTTGCCCAGGTGGGAGCATGTGCCACATGCATATATACAACACAAAAAGCACCTCAGTGATACATTATGATGCGGTGCTGGCAGGTTATAATCAATTCATGCTGACGATTAACAATAATAAACAACTAAGCTATTATTATACCTCTGGTTTCATTTTTCCTTGCAGTTATGACAAAATTGCTCTTTAATACTGTGTCTAGTTAAAGCATTCACCAGGCAGTTAATGTATAGGTTACATGAGTAACCAGTCACTTAGTTCTGCTCTGATTGCTGTCCCCATATGACAAAGGATAACATCTTCCCTCTGCATTTCACACTCACTTGTCCCTGTGTCTTGCCCAGGCTGCCTGTTGTCAGATGACGTGGTGTGTTCGGGCGCTCGGCATTGACGTCAGGGGAGCGTCTCGGCTTTCTGTGGTGAGCAGAAGGCTTGAGAGCAGCTGCCTGATTAAACAAAGCATGGGTTTTCAGGCTTGTCCCTGCACCTCCTTCGATACTGTTACACAGCTGAAGCATCGCTTGGCGCTCTCACCTCCTGCACACGGTTTCTCTCACGGAAGAAGCGGCTCTCAAACGAAGCGTTTGGCTCATTCCTCTGCTTCACCACCTTCTGCAAGCCTTTGTTTGGCTTTGCCAGCATCGTCGCGTCTTGTTTAGAAATCAGCGGGAAGGTGGGTACCTGGGCGTAAGGGCTGCCTGAACGGGGCAAAGGGAAATAGGAACCAGAGTCACTGACAGTGTGGCCAGCAGCCAGCTGCCTCCTGCCTCTTGGTTTGCCTCCTCTTGCCAGGGAAGGACCCGGTCGGTCCCAAATTCCTCACTCCTCTGACCCACGAGCCACAGGAGCTGCCATCCGGCATGCCCAACGTTAGCAGGCATTGATCCACAAAGGCACCAGTGCCTTGGCTACGTGTCGCGTGCTTAATCTGCTGCAATCCATGGCGTAGAGGTGCCTGTAGGTGTTGGGGTAACCCAGAGCTCACCCACCGCTAGACACTTTTTAAGTGTTAAAGACAGCCACCTTGCACAGACACCTCTGGAAAGCAATTCCTTCGCCCCTAAGATCCCCGGGAGCAGAACCCACTATGACTGTTAGATTTTGCTTCTTGCCCTGGGAGAGTTTTGGGCTGGATGGACTCCCAATGTCTGCTCCAGCTCCGTTTTCTGTGACCCTCTTGGGAATTACCTTGGGAAAGGTTTGCTAACACAGGGCGACCCTGAGCCTTGCTGAACTCAATTCCAGAAGCACCGATCCTCCACCTCCGGAGAAGGCCGCGTGCCAGGAGGGAACAGAAGAAGCTGTGGCAAACGCCCCAGTCGGGTTGTCACCCTCGTAGCTCCAGTGACTTCCCTTTTGGACAGAGTGGGAGCGCCAGTGTGCAAGGCTTACCTTTGAAGTGTTCCACATAAGCTGCTGCCTCCCTTTTGTTCATGGGTGAGATGCGGGCAGCGCTTACAAAGGAAGGCATAGGGTAAACCGGCTTTTTCTGAATTTTGTGGGGCTTCTTTCTGCAACACTTGAGGAAGTCGCCATCCATCCAGACTTTTTGGCCAGTGCAGTCCCTAAGCTTCTGCTGGTAGTAACTAGAAGACAAAAGAGGGCGTCATTGTCCCGTGAAACACAGCCCAGGGCCCCGCTCAGCACTGGCTGCTGTGCACCCGCATATCTGGAAAGACTGGGTACGTGAGGATATGTAAACTGCAAAGGTGTGTGATAGACACACGGTGGCATTTACAACAGTGTCTTTGTAGAGCAGGTGCCTGAGCTATGCAGGTGCTTTTGGATGTCCACCTAGATATGAAACATTTCTGGAAATCCAGTCTTGGGGCCCCTGTGTTCTGTATATTTTGTTATATAAGGCACAAATGTCCCAGTAAAACGGGGACCTCCCTTCTCTGTCTCGCAGAGCTAAGGCAGCTCACCTGATAATCTGAAACAGAGTTCTCCGGGGCAGAGCTGCCAACTCCACCAGCTTCAAGAAGACTTTGAAGAGGAGGATTCCTCTGGCATCGACAGAATCGAAGCTGCCTGAGTCATTTTTCCCAGGGGCTGGAGAGGAGGAGAGTGGTCAGAGCCATGACTGAGCCTTGTTTTACCTTCACAGAGCTCAAAGGGAGCAGAGATCCCAGCAGCCGCCAGGAAGATCTGGACAAGTTATGCCATGGGATCCATCCCCGTGTTCTGCTGAGTGCTGGTTAGGTATCTAGCAGGGAGGACAATTCCCTGCAGCTTATCATTAGCCAAAGAAGGTAAGGTCTTCTATTCCTTCTGTGTCCCATCTTGTAAGAGAAGAGTTTGGGCTCTGCTCCTGTAGCCAGGAACAGCTGGACCAAATGCTGCATTCCTGCCTCTGTCCCTGAGACTGGCAAGTGCCACGATGGTCCTTCCCCACTGCTTTTCTCTGCCTCTTGGCCTGGGGGCAGAGCTAACCCTGAGCTGGCTATTGCTGTCTTGTCTGAGTAGAGCGGCCTTTGTTTCTTTGGGTCCCAGATGCTGATTTCTTGCTCAGTACCAATTAGTCTGAGAATCAGGCAAATTCAGATATCTCTGGATAAGCGAAGCTTTTGCTGGAGTAGAATGTCTCTTACTTACATATTGTTTGGGCGAAACACTTCTTGTCAGTAACGATGTCCAGAAAGTCAGAGAAATCCACCGTCCTGTCTCCTGCAGGCAAGTAGCATCTGTTAGCAAGGCAGTTTTTTGCTGTAATTGAAATGCTGGGGTGAGCAGCTCGGAGCTGGCACTGCAGAAAGATTTGGTACTAAAATCTAAGGGTAGGAGAAATGCTGTTAAAGCTTTCACCTGTAACTGGGCTGTGGAACTTGGTGCTTCAGGATGCATAAAGAGATCCAAAACGCGTGACACATATTCATGAAGGATAGCTGCCGGTAAGTGCTAAACCGCAGCAGCCCAAGCACAGCCTCTGACTCAGGAAACATTTTAGTACGGTATTGCCCCGGGCTGGGAAGGCACATGGAGGAGAATTGCGTTGCACATCCAGAAATTGGCTCGGCACAACCCACAGGGGAGTAACGTGTGGTCTGGTGCACTCACCATCGGCATCTGCCCACACCAGCTCATGGTACACCTCTTGACTGGCTAAGCTAATCCCCAGCTGCTTAGCGGTCATCTCCAGGCTGCGAAGTTTAATATTGCCATCCGGGTCTTTGGGGAATAAGTTGAAAGCATCGGAGAATGCTGCAGGCAGGGAGAGGACAGCGGGTTAAATGGGCCCGAGGGAGGCACTACCTGCATTATATTCATTTGGAAACAACGAACCATAACCACTGGGGATTTTGGACTGGGATTGGGGCAGGTTGTTCCTTACTGCCAGTGGCAAAGCATCTATCTCTGAACAGCTACTGAGGGTGCAGGGGAGTTGGGGAATCTGGGCAGAGGAAGGGTGAGCTTCTGTTTAACATGAGGTGCTGGGTGAGGTGGTTGGTTTAGTTCTAGCTCTGCGCTCATGAGCTTCAGTTATCTCTCTGTCAAAAAGGGTATCGATGCTCTCTTCAATCACTGGGTCCCCAAATCCTTGGGACAGGGGATTTGTCCCTTCCTTTGTGTACGCCTGGTTATTGTCTCAAGGAGGATCATGCAACGCCGCAGGACCAAGCTAAAGGTCAAACCATTCCTGGCCATGCTGGCAACATGTCTTCCAGGTAGGGAGCCCATAACAAGGTGACGTTACCTTTCTGTTGTTTCCTCGTCATGTTCTTTGCTGCTTTGCACTCAATTCTCTGCTGAGGGATGCGTGAGACGTCCCTGCCACACACACGGAGGCATAAAGAGAGATGGACAGACTGAGAGGCACGCACTGACAAGAGACCAACCGATACGCAGCTGCTGCTGATGGAGCTGGAGCAAGCAATGCAGGCGCCGGTCCTTCTCCCAGCCCTATGGGCCCATGCTGGAAGGACTGCCAAAGAGCTCACCACCCAGCTCCACGCTCATAATGATGGAAGTGAAACATGGTGTGGCAGCTCACATTAACTGCTCAAGGCTTCACAGAAAGGATATTGGGATCTTTGCTATCTTCCCCAGTTCAGGCCAGCTTGGACAGAGGGCAACTGTGGCCACTCTGGTGCGTGTGGGGAAGCAGAAACATCAGCCAGGAGGAAACAGCGCTGGAAACCTCCCTTGGCCACACTGCGACACTGGATGGACCAAGCTTTGTGACCCACAGCCCTTGTTGGGGCTGGTGCTCAGGAGCCTGGCCCAATCCACCACCCGTTGCTCACACATTTCTCCTCTAGATTGATAATGCCAACATGCACAGCGCTGTAGGGATGAGCGTGAAGGCAGGATCCCTGCATGTGATCACATAACAGACCAGGGACAGCAGCAGTTCCACACACCCAGTTTCCACCTTCATGCTCACCTGATTGTCTCCCTTGAGAGGGGTTTTATCACCCTCTTCTTTGGCAGAGGTTTTGGTGTCACGCTGGTTTTGGGAGCACAGCCAGGAGAAGGAGCAACTTTTTCCGGATGTGGAAAGACAAATAAGCAGAGTGTCTCCTGGGCTTCCCTCCAGGCAGGACTCACAGCTGTAGCCATCAGCAGGAGGAGAGCTGGAAGGACCCTGCGATGATACCTGTCCCTGTTCTGTGCTACCGCAGCATTAATTCACTGTCTCATCCTGTTCACCGGCAGCAGGCTATCCAGCAATGGAAATCCTGTGCCCTCCCAGCATCTCCTGTCCTCTGCTACAGCACCTTCCCTATGGTTAATTCAAATCTCCTCTTCTTGCCACTTAAGCCTCTGATTGCCTAACCCACCTGCAGTGGATGTGGAGGGTAGTTTATTCCCCTTCCCCCCAGAGCAGCCAGCGCCTGGGACAGCAGGTGGCTCTGAGGCAAACTGTCACCCATGGAGGTGACACTTCAGGGACAAGCTGGTTTTCCTTTCTCTACCACTTAAACATGGTGCCTCATGGTAGCCAAAGCCTGGCTAGTCACAGCGGGGAATTAACATCACGCCAAGCTCTCTCTTACAGATCCTCTCCTCCATCTGCTAATCCAGAACCTGGTTCGGCTGGTGGACGTGAGGCCACGCGATTGCGATCATAGCACGGCCAGCCTGTCAACCCTGCAGCACTGTGACCCGCCACGAAGATCCCATGGCGTGGATGGCTAAAGACCCAGGCTCAGTTCTTGCTGTCACCCCGGAAAATCTGTGAGACACTGGGCAAGGCGCTTGGGGCCATGCCCAGACTTTCAAGTCCCAAAGGAGGTGCCTGAGGCTTGGCTAGACAAAACCTCGACCAACCTGATCTAGTGCTGGCAATAACTGGCTCCACGTGGGAGGCTGGTGTGGAGGCCTCCAGAGGCTCCTTCCCACCAACATTTCTACGATTAACTCACCATTCACTTCAGCCTCTTTCAGCTCCTCTCGGTTTGAATGGATCTGTGGGGTGGCCAGGATGGAGCCCCCACCGCTGACATCAACTTTGTCCTCTATGAAAATAAAAAAGCCCCCTCTAAGCATTGTTTTCCTTCTAAACATGGGTGTTTTAAGTACCATCCTAAACACATCAGCAAGGTGCTACCACCTTCCATGCACAGCCAGGATATGGAGGGAGATTGGTTATATAAAAATAACGGCAGCGTTAGTAACATCTTTTGCCTTTCTCCAGCTCCATCCTCCAGAGGATTTAAAATCTTTTCAGCACATTAGTGAAATTAATCTCTCCTGCACGCAGGGAGGGGAAAAGCCCTGCCATCACTGTGAAGAGAGGGAAGCAGAGCGAGATGAGGTGGCTTGCGGACAAATCGGGTCTTGAAACAAGAAGGGAAACAGAAGCCAGAAGGTGTCAAGTAAATCTTTGTCAGTCTCAAGCAGCCCATCCTAAATCTGTGATTTCCCACCCTTGTGGCTCAGGAGTTACGACACGGAGCAAGGAACGTGCTGAGAGGAGCATCGTGCTTTGATTTTTCCAGCAGCTTCAGCTTTGATGTGTTAATCTCTGATGGCCCTGAACAATATTAGGGTTTCTGGTGGGAGATGTGTTCGGTTGCAAAGTTGGACTGGGGACGGTGTGTTTGAATCCTCGATGGGAAGCCGGAGTTTAACAAGTTTCTCTTGGCGTGCTGTACTGGGGAGCTCGGCTGCACAACCCAAGCGCTGTGACTGCCACGTGTAATCGCACGTGTTAAGGAAGGCTAGCGAATGTGGGAATTTGTGTTGCCTGTCTGGCTTCGGTGAGTCTGCACATGGCTGTACTGAGCCCCGCAGTGAAGTTTTGGAAACCGACTGCAGCTGCTGGTGTGTCTCTGGCTCTCCCTGCACAGCTTCACTGCCAGCAGATTTGCAGTTCATTAAGATAGGTGGCCCCGGAGTTTTCTTCTGAAGGACTCTTGTCCAATCCCATTTGCTGTCATCTAGCAGCAACTTGGGTTACGGAGATCTTGCTGACCTTCCCCCGGGGGC